>LVVV01431687.1:0-10218 GCA_001676325.1 Amphinemura sulcicollis
AAACACACAAAAGTGCTTTTTTTCTTCAGTAAGTGAAATTGAAGATTTCGCTACGCTCATCGATAAATTAAATTAAAATAACCCTATTTATTTTCCGAATACTGCCAGAACCTAAATTTGGAGTCTTCGAAGTGATATTAAAATTCATTGTTGTATCAATTCGCAAGCTAAATGCTATTAGTGGTGGAGAAACATTTGTACTGTTTTCTGTTGTGTACACTCAAAGAACTTTGCTGGCCAGGATTAAGTCTGATGATATCGGATTATTATGCTTAACGTAGCTATTTACACCAATCACCATGTAACACAGTCAAAATTACCTTGATATGTACCAATTTGTGGTGTGGAAATAATATTCGTATCTATACGGCTATAGGGGCTATAGCCCATTCGCAAAATAGATTTGCAGAGGGCTTAAGTGACAATTAGGAGATATTTGTTGCGAGTCATGTTAATCTTGACAGGTTTCGATAATTCGAAAGGGTAATTCAAAAAGGGTAAATGTACAAACCCCGGCTATCTTGTAATTGCTCGGGTTGAGGATGGGACAGTCCAGCCAAATCAATCAACAGATAACACGTTTCAGAGGTAAACATTGAGGATAACAAGTGGCCGGACAATATCTCATTGTGATTAGGGTTGAAAATTCTCTGTAGATATATACAGCGAATGATCTACACCGACGTGTTAATTTGTCAAATCGAATCTTGCCTCCTAAAAAACAGTGACACCAACCTATCATAATCTGGGGGAATATGAAGGTCTGTGATACATCGACCTTGCTTTTAGGCAGATCTCAATCTTAAACCAAAGCGACATCCGACATTGTTTGGTCAGCTGAGGTGAGACTTTGCGTTGGCTTATTTCGGTCGAAACTCGTTTATTGCTGTTCCAATTGATTTAATTTGAGTGAAAATAGATTGGCCTATAATTTCCGCTCTATAATTGTCTCAATTTCATCCTTTAATATTCACACTCGCTGAGTGACGCGCAAATGTATTTACCTGTCTGCAGTCAAAATACTCCACGAGAGCGCTGCCATTTTTCTGCACAATGGTTTATGACAAAGCCTAAACTGTATTTTCGTTGTCATCATTATGTAACTAAACAAATGCATGTTAATTCTTGCTTCACCTCGTACAAAATTGAAGAGTTAAGAAGTAAATCGCAACCAAAGCTCTCATAATCCTACCTAACCTTTTCACCTCGATTGCTGTCTACTGGTGTCAATCAATGGTCAAATGGTTATGCATTAATGTTTTTTCCAGTTATTTAGACCGAACACACCAAACAAGGAATCGTCATGTCAAACAGCGACCAACAGCAGTATTTCCTCAAATGGAACGACTTTCAAACAAATATGGTGACATCATTCAAACACCTGCGGGACGAGAAAAGTTTCACCGATGTCACGCTCGCTTGCGAAGGACAAACATGCAAGGCTCATAAGATGGTCTTATCAGCTTGTAGTCCATATTTTAAGTCACTGCTTGAGGTGCGTACAATCAAAACTCAATTTTAAAAATAATACCTAGATTGAGTGTTAGTCTCTGCCTATTTACAGTTTTCTGCATTCAGAGTAGGCATTTGGAATTTGAAATGCCAGTGATAATTGGCATGAAATTCAGGTAATTTTGCATTATACCGTTACACGGCATCTTGATAGTGTCATATTTGGATTCCTTGTAAAATTCTGAGTCGATATTGATAGGGGGGCGATGGGTATGGGAAAAGTGGGTGGTACCAACTGTTGGGGATATTTTTTAATGGACTAGTCGAGCGGGGATGCCGACGTCGATGCTGGGATTTGGGCACTGAGTTGCCGGGAAGTGCAACGATTCTTGGTGAATGTTTTCGATGCCACGAGTTGTGCATTCGGTTGGTGTTCTTGACGGGGGGGTGAAGGAAGGCAGTATGGCGGCGTACGTGTGAGCGGGTTAGATGCAGTTTTACCGAAATTCAGGGCTCTCGGGGATAAGTACAGAACAACGTCGTCATCTTTCAGGGACAGCTACCGACCAAACTTTTGCCAAATTTCCAGATGTTCTTTATGCAATTGTTTGAATGATGTAGGATGCGATCAGTGATACCTGTGTCACCTATGGTGCAGTTCGTAATTTTGAGAACAGTCTTTTTCACCAAGACAAAAGCAACTATCCTTTCAGCACTAAATGCAGTCAACAGCAAATGGTCAAGGGCCTAGGTAATTATTATAAACCTATTTGACCAGGTGCATCTCAGTTGACAGCTACCACAGTGCAATCATTCTTTCATGCTCAGGGACAAAATAAACTAAACAGTAAGGATTACTAGGATTTTGCAAACACAATTTGCGTTACGTTGCTAGCTAAACGTAGGGATACAACCGAACCATTACAAAAAGCATTTAAAATGCTAAACAAATTGACATATATCGTTGAAAAAGGCACAATATCGACTAACAATTACTAAACAAATTAAAAGGGAACGTATAGACTTCCGGATCTGAAATTTTCTTTCATGGTGCATCGTAACATGTATCACTTGTGCAAATTTTGGTTGAGTTCCATTTAGGTCTTAAATTGAAAGTTATTAACTTTTGAAATAGGCATTAATTTAGTAAAAATCGATGTATATAAATATATTGATGGAGTTGTCTGATAAACAGAGTCTTAGGTCTTAGTTGAGAACAAAAAACATATAATATAACACTATATATAAATGAAAAGAACTTTGGAATGGAAATAACAAAATTCTTATTCAAAATTGCTTTTAGACTGTACCTACATAGACAAGGATTTATGAAATTGACTTTACCAATATTACAACACATATTGTAATAAATCTGTAATTAATAAAAAAATGAATAATGTTTGATCTAAATCAGAGCGGGCGTCAGGCTGGTAGATCATAAACCAGCACACAAAAATGCAAAAAAGTGATATTTATCTACGTTAAGTGAAATTGAATAGCTTGGTCCATTCATCAAACACCATGTTTTGTTGTTGCAGGAGAACCCATCTAAGCATCCGATCATCATCCTGAAGGACGTACCCTTCCTGCACCTGCAGGCGATCCTGGAGTTCATGTACGCGGGCGAGGTGAACGTGAGCCAGGAGCAGCTGCCCGCATTCCTCAAGACGGCAGACAGGCTCAAGGTGAAGGGGCTTGCAGAGGCGCCTCAGAACATCAAGAGGGAGGGGTGAGTAGAACAAACCATCCAACACACCACACCACCCTGCATGTGCTGAGTTTTGTCGGCAATGCAAATTTCACTCTAGGTTTTTATCAGACCTGCTAAAATTTACAAGGCCAAATGAAGAGGTTCCTTTTAAATCATGGTTCTGACAATTTTCTTTTATCAAATGACTGTGTTTCTAGTGTATAATTTGACTGTACCTATTTAATTTTTTTAATCATAACTCAATGTATTTTATGGATATTAATACCTTTTTTTTAAAGAGTGTTGAAAATAAAATTAATTAAAAAATTAAACACGAGTGCAACGGGTTATCTAAAACAAATATTACTATTGGTCTCTAAACAGTTTGATTTTGTTTCTGTTGAACTGTCTAATATTAATTTTAAACGCTTGGCACCCAGATTATTTCACAGCAACTTCATGCAGAACCTATAATTGAATTCGTCCCTTTTCTGTTATTTCTGCTCTGTTATGTTTTGCGACAACAGTAGACAATAGAGAGCAATTAACTCGAGTACAAATGATAAAATATTAGCATTGCAAAGATTAAATACTGAGGTTTAGGTAAAAATAATTAACCAATTGATTTCCAAAATTATGTTTAGCAGTTAGTTAGCATCGAAAAATCAGATTACAAAAGATTTCTTTTCCTGACTCGTGCAAGGTTAGAAAATGGATTCTCGAAAGCTTGATGACTGTTGTTCGTCTCCTTGCTTCCAGGCAATACCCGTTGTAACTTCGACAAGATCCTCGCCTCCGCTGTCTGCACCTACGTTGAGACGTGCCGCCCGCGGACGCCGTTATCATTTTAAAACTTCTTAGGACGCCGTGATCGGCTCGCACCGATGATCTTTGCATAATAGCGCGGGTGCCCTGATGTTTCACCCAGTGGGACCTTCAGTCGCGACAATACTATTTATCAAATCGAGGGTGAGATTTCATGGCCGATTACTGACATGTGACCTACTTGTATCACTTGTGAAACAATGTCAGTCAGGAGACTCTGATTGGTCATTTTATCTTACATTTTTTTTTTTAAATAAGTATTCTACCTGTTGGTGGAGTCTTAATTTTCTGCTTGAGTCAATTCTTTCAGAGTAGAACGCCTATGTTGTGAAAACCCATGCTCTCCTCCTGGGCAATTGATTAATTTGAATGCCTTCATTCTACAACGATGGAATTCGATGTTTAATTTCTAAATGGACTAAAATCTTGCAAAACGGTTTCCGAATTTTTCCATTATTTATTGGGCAACGTGAAAGAGGCAGTGTTTTAGACCTATTGCCATGGGGAGACAGGACAAGCAACCGGCAAAAACCACCCTTTTTATTGAACGAAGATCATTGGTGCTGGCGGTCAGAGCGGCTGTTTTACGTTACGGTTACATTTCTCATCATCTCTTTTAACGTCGGCCAAATGGCCGAAGAAGTCGGACTCACGGGTCCGGGAACCTACGGATGGGTTGCACGTTGTCTTTTGCGTGAAAAAAAACAAAGCATTTCCTTCATTCCACTCTTTTGATTCGTCAGCAGCACCGGGCGACCCTTATCGAACGTCGTCGTCACGTTTTGCGGAAATGTTTCCAAGACCGCATCTTTATTTTAGCGGAACGATATCTTTTTTACTTTTTTTGATCTCAATGTTGCAAAATCTTTGCCCGATTTCGTTCGTTCCTCTTTGGTTTTTAATTTTTTTTTATAAACGGTTCACTTCGAACGCAGGGACGTGGCCTGTGTCAATTTATTAAACTATATACTGTCACTTAGATGAAAAAGTTATTGATACTCTTATTTTTTTATCAAATTTGTTAGTTTTGTAGACTTTCTTTTCGGCATTTTTCCGTTTGGGTTCCGAGTAGCGACCGATTCCGCCCGTCGCGTTTGTGCCCCGGGCGTCCAAATGACGGTCGCGACTCTTGTACAGTTACTGTGTATTTAACTAATTAGTCTCTTGCGTTATTTAATAAAAACATGTATTGAACTTAGACACACAGCATACGTCATTGATTTCTTTACCTGTTTCTTTTGTTCACCCTGTCTGGTGCATGCAGATAAATTTCGTAAAACGAGGAAGACACCAGAGGAGCTTGGTAAGTGTGGAAGAGAGCCAGAGCCAAAAATGTTTCGACTTTCCAAATTGAGACATTTTTGAGAAGCAATGAACCTGAACCTTACATTTTTACATTAAATAGTCCTCAACTTTTTTTTATTTAGATCAAGGATTGATCACCTGATTTGCTACTCTTGGGGAGCCTGTACGAAAGTAATGCATGGTTTCTTACAAAGGTTCTGATTACGGTTAACCTTCGTACAGCTTGTAAGCATTTGAAAACTAAACATTTTATGCTATTTTGAACTAGTTACTCCAAGTAGAACTTAGCTAGTAGATACACTAGAACATTTCAAGCAAAAACACATTGATTTGCATGATCAAGGAGACAATCAAAGCCGAGAGACAAAGATGAACTAGCGCAGCAATCTGACTCCACATTCGAATTGTTGAAAAGTATGCCGAAATGTTGGAAATTAAATGGCGAGGAAAGAATAGAGAGGTGGTACACAACTTCCAGTGACGAAACGTACTGTGCACCAGTAGTTGACGTGTTGGTGAATGTCTTCTTCAGAAGTCTGAGATAAAATGGCAGCGGGTGTGTCTTGCATAGGAGGAATATGAACAGATGCATTTACAGTTTTTTAGAGTTTGCTACATTTTTGATAACAATTAAAACCATGATAATTATTTTTCCATGCCCTGATGCCTCCCCTCCCCCTCCTACAAGGCTGCACTCTGCACCAACGAAGTCAAGAAAGAGCCGTGGCAGGAGCAAAAGTCACTAGATAAACCAACTACTACGGCCCTGCCAGCCGCACTCCCGTAGTGGGCACTAAAACAAATTAGCATTTGGGCAACCAAGTTGCTTGAGTATCAATTCCCACTGGCCATCTCCCAGTTTGCGACAGTGACTGGAGCAAACTCAAATGCTCAAATTCTAGGCTGAAAATGGGCCAGAAATATTCAAAATACACTGATAATGCCTTCATGCGGCTCTGAACCACCGACTTACCACAAGCTTTTGAATTCTTGTCAATGATTCAACTACTGTAAAAAACATGTACTAAATGCGCTGTTGATTTATACTATTGCCAAATCCTAATGTGTTCGCAGGACTAATTTGGCAAGTCCGATGATGACCCTTCATCAGTGACGTAGCCAGGATTTCGGGCTTGGAGGGGCGAAAAATAAAAATAGGGTTTAGCCCATGAGCTAAAATGTAGGGCTTCGCGAACTTTATTTATCTTGCGTTGTAAGATGAGCGTATTAATACTTGCAGTTCTGTAAATTCCGACACTTTCCCTGGGTTTTGAAAGATTTGGGGGGCCAAGGCGCTTTGTGCCGGGGCAACCGCCACCCCTGCCCCCGTTCTGGCTTCGCCACTGGTCTTCATATAATTTGCTGTTCCCATTTTGACAAAGATTTTGTGCATTTATCTTATAAACCTAAAATAGGCTTGGGGTTGGGGCCGTGGAAAACAGTTCATCAAGGCTTGAAAATCATCATTCACTCATCATCCATCCACTCATTCGCCTATGCCATTGGCACAGGGCCAGTTGTCATAACGGTGCGTCTTGTAACACCACCAATAACAATTAAGACAAAGACAGGTCAAACCCCAAACAGCACTCGCTTCGTTTGGGAGGATCACCTCCCCCCACCCCCCTTGTGACACAGTAGCTGCATCACCACCACATGAATTTTCAATCCTTGCTCCGTGCTCCAAATCACGACAGCTGTATTGCAAGAGAAAATTAGTGACAGAGCACAGGTTTTTACATTTGGTTTATTTTCAATAAAAAGTAGGATCTTTTAGTTTTTGTTCATGGGAACAAAGCTCTCATGTGTGGGTACAGAGCAGTAACAAACGATCCAGGATGGACGGATATTCGGAAACTTCTACCATTGCCGCAAAGCATTGGAAGCAGACTATCACCACTACAAGATCGGTCTGCCGAGATACGTCTCCACTGCAGGTCTGTATTCTCTTCTCGGGAGGGGCATTCGCAAATGGAACACAATGTCGTTAAGAAAGTTCCAGACACAATATCAAAGTTCAAACTTTCATTAGAAGAACTTATTGGAAAGAAAGATGCCTATATGATGTAAATATAATATGATGTTATGCCACCAAAAATGTAAAAATAAATTAAATTAAACCAAACCAAAAATAAACAAATTGAAAACAAGAAAAAAAATTCCAAATTAAATAGGTGGTAGGTACCTTGTGCGATGACCCACAGAAGTACGTTTTTGCCGTCAGATGTTAAAAAAATCTTGTAATTATTACTAGGTACCTACCATAACAGAATTAAATATTTCTTCTTTTCATGTGACATTGGCAGCTTTGAAATGCAATTGCTGGATTGGAGCTGGATTGCTGGTGGAGCTCAAAAGTTGAACGCCTGTGTGTTGAACTATAAGTGCTGGAGAAAAACCAATGTGAACTTTGGAATCAAAAAGATTCGATTCGAGGTATCGGCCAGCTCACGCACGACGTATTTGGAGAGGGTTGGTGTCAGGTGATTTACCACCGCCGTTGGGAGGGGGATGGGGGGAATTTACCCATGGATTCCTTTAAAATTTAAATTGTATAACCCTGAGAATCACCTATTATTAGAATAAAAATAATAAAATGGGAAAAAAATAACTTGAATCTGAGGTCAGAGAATTTACCTTACAAACTAACTGCGATGCGAAAACACACGGACACACAACACGAGCGACCACAATTATAAAATAGCTAATACGTCAAACTTGGGATTATAGAGTGAGATCATTTCCTGTCGCATGTTTCATATGCGCTCTGAAGAAACAGTGTTATGCCATGATTTTTGGATTCAAAGTTTATAAAAATATCTTTTCTCTATTATTATCTAAAATACCAAGTTAAGATAACGATTTTTTCATCTAGATAAAGATAAAGATGACGATAAAAAATCTTACCTAGATAAAGATAATAGATGAAAAAATCCATCTAGATGATTATCTAGAAAATTTCATCTAGATAAGTCACAACACTGTTGCTCGCTTATCACTCAGCAGCCAATTAATAATAACTACTTGCAAATGTACTTTTCTAGTAGACATTTTATTCTTAACCAGGCAATAATTTCATATTTTGATGAGGTGCTGACAACGTGTTATTTTATCCCACGACATGGACAGTATCTTTGCTCACGAGTGTCTTGCTTCGTCTTTCACCCTCCCTCCATCCCCTTGCTGGTCGCACATGGCCCCCTGGCC
This sequence comes from Amphinemura sulcicollis, assembly GCA_001676325.1. Taxonomy (NCBI): domain Eukaryota; kingdom Metazoa; phylum Arthropoda; class Insecta; order Plecoptera; family Nemouridae; genus Amphinemura; species Amphinemura sulcicollis. The sequence goes on from LVVV01431687.1 coordinate 8,480, forward strand.
GCGTCTCAAAAACAAATGGCCAGCAATCAACTGATAATATGTCACAAGCTAACCGTTTCATGAGAGCGAAAATATTTTTTCGACGGGTCGTTTTGACGGACGTGCGATTTCGGAGAGAAATTGAAGAAAGCTGAATGAGGTATTTGGTAGCCGAAAATTACGAGTAATTCCGCTAATTGTGACAGGCCGCTTTGGGAGCTTTTCTTGGGTCGATCATTTTTCAAATTTTCTGAACGTAGGTCAAAGTTTTGGGACACTTTTTTGTGTTTGCTGAACTAAGTGATTTCGAAACAGTACCCAACCATCATGAACCTTTAGATATAAGAACCAGATTTTAATCCATATTAGTTTGGTGTGGAGACCTACTAGATGCTCGTAAAAACTTGGGTTCCAAAAAGGTCCACCTACAGATTGCGTGGGAGCTTTGAATGACATCAGAAAGCTTTAATTCCAATTTAGTGATGAGTTATATTGAATTTTATATTGGCATTAACTTCATTTGGTGGTCGTTTTTGAGAAAAGAAGGGCGTAAATGTTCTTTAGAGATAGGGCCTTCTTTCTTATGGGTCAGATATACCTTTGGCTTTATTTATTATAGGCATTTGCCTCTGGGTTTGTTGGACACTGACACAACGGTTTTGGTGCACCAGCCGGGCCCAGCGTACGTAGACCGTGGGTAGACCAGTGCGGTGCATCGTTAAAAACGTCAGCGGCAGAGTCCGTTGCTGAGTGTGTTATCAGCGGTCGTCATTGAGCCTTGACAGCAGCTCTTGGTTCTCTTGCGCGCGACGAACTTGTTGATCTAACAAGCATAACGCATCTCGTACCAGATTAACAAGCACAAGGTAACTGCATATACTTACTTTTAATATAGGTACATAATGTATTACAAACGACTATCAATAAATTTAATGCTACCAGGTAGTATGGACAAACTTTGAATCGGCTTTGGTATTGCCAGGTATTGCTTTGGGGTTACAGGTCAAGGTAAGTAGATGTTGAAGGACAATTTTGACCTGCCATTCACCCCATATAAACTCAAAATGCACTACAGCGACAATAAAAGATATGATATCATTAAGTTCTTAGAAGAGAATTCACGGTGTGCCTAAGTAGCAAGAATACCTTAAATTGTGAACGGCTTTTTTTGGGGTGTGAAACGTGGTGAAACCTTAAAATTAGACCTTGAAGTTAGATGCCTACCGACATTATGTTTCAAGTTCCTTGTAATATACTTGAGGTTAAAATAAAATACCTAATTTCATTGAGTTCATTGTTTCATTAATTCATTATTGATTCTACTTTCTACTTATTGCTTCTATATCAATATAAATCTCGAAAATTATGGGACATACTGATGAAGCAGTCAAAATAAAAAAAATAACTGTCACACAAGGTCAGACATGATTTGGAAAATATGAGTAAATTGTTAATTTCTTTCTGATCCTTACTTAAAACAAGGTACTTAAATTATCTTTTTCAGGACAATTTATCAGTTGTCATGGCTGAGAATTCTGAAAATTCAGAATGTGACAGTGAAGAGTATACCGTAGAAGAGGTTGTTGATCAGCGCATTCATAAAGGCAAAGTCGAATACCTTCTTAAATGGTTGGGTTATCCTTCTGAAGAGAACACCTGGGAACCCAAGGAGCATTTGCGGTGCCATGAATTAATTGCTGAGTTTGAAGCAAAAAGAAAACGGTACACTGACAAAACCGCAAATGAGAAACTTGTTGCGA
>LVVV01431688.1:0-10220 GCA_001676325.1 Amphinemura sulcicollis
CAAAAGCGCAGCACTCCACGTGTTAAAGTCCCTTTACCCGTTTTTGCTGCGCTAAAAATCGTGAATTCTTCGCTTCTTTACTTGAAAGTGGAGAACTTCCTTTATTTTTCTTTGAATCATTTTAACTTAGGCTCGCACTAGTATGACTGTTCGCAGATGGGGCCATGTTTCCGCAAAGCTGGGGTTACTTTATTCGTACGGAAATGTTTAAGTCAGACATGGCATTTTTGAACAGTAAATATGTTCATCTTTTGAGCTGGTGCTGAAAATTATTTTATTACGTTCGTTAATTCAGTATATGGTCAGTATATGTACCGTGAAGAGCCAAAGAGCTTCAGAGGGCAACAGGATGTCGGAATTCCTCAAATATTGTGAAAAGCTTGGTGTGCACTTTGGAGAGAACTATTCCTTTGGGACTGAATTTAAACTAGTTAAATGTGGCTGAATTCAATATTCCATCAAAGATGTTCTGCCTTAATCACCTTTAGATTAAAGTTCTAAGGGAAATAAGAAAATCTTGACTTATTCCATCAAATACCAGCCAAAGAAATATGCACCAACAAAAGTCAGAGTGGAACCCTAAGTTGACACGCTGCTCCAATGTTTTGCCCGATATCCCCCAGGCTTTGCCCACCTGACTCGGTTTTCCAACGCCTTCTGATGCGGGTCCTGCACGCAGCTCTGCAGCAACCGCATTAGTGGCGGTACCGCCTCCAGACAAGCGGCCATCGGCGGCGTCGCGGCCAGCACCGCCTCCAATACGTCGAGCACGCGCGCGCGGAAGTGCATCAGCGCTTCGTCCTCGCGCGACTGCTTGGGGTTCTTGCGTCCGCCGGGCCGCGACGCTCGGAACTGGCTGAAAGCACTGCAAGAGGAAACAGAGGGGGTGGTCAGCATTTAACACAGGGCTCGACAATCTTTAAGTGATAAATCTTGCCCCCAAAGAGTGCTCTAACATGGTCAACATATTGCAACAACGATTGCAGCAATTATAATAATGCTGCATTTAACAACAACAATAAATATAAAGTAGACAATTTTCAAATAGCTCTTTGGACGATGATCGGCTACGAAACGTTGGATGCCAAGGCCCTCTTTAGGACTGACAACCTCAACCAAGCTGAGCAACCCCTTTAATTTCTCCTCTTCAACCACTGACTTCTTCGGAATCCAACACCGATGCAACTTTTAAACAGGACTCTTGGATGCATGGCTGATCGGCCGCTGGTCCCAGTTTTCAAGGTGACCTCTCAAAACAAGCAATCAACAGTTGGGATTCTTAAAGTTGCAAGTGTAGGCTCACCTTGCAAGAGCTGCATCGAGTTTTGCTCCTTCCTCTTCATCGGGCTCAATGTCCTCGTCCTGGGAGAGAAAAAAAAATAGGTTATTTTACTTGAAAGTTTTGGTCGAATTGTTAATTCACCTTTTAGCTAAAAGGTTTGTTTTAGCAACTTCTTAAACCATTGAAAACTGGCAGTTTTAATGCGACCCATGAGAAAACTAAAATATATGCCCGGCAAACCCTTTCCCCGGCCAAATATGTAATGGATCTTCGTGTTTTCGCAGACTCACCTCCGAGTCTGGGACGTCTCCATTGCCCCACAGCGCCTGTCGCAGCGCCACCTTGAGTCGCTCGTTCACTGGCTCATCGTCCCCGTCCTCCTCCACGTCTTCGTCATCTTCCTTGCCCTCTTCATTTCCCTCCTCCTCCTCCTCCTCTTCTTCATCTTCATCTTCTTCTTCGTCCCCTTCTTCATCGGAATCGCTCGCGGAGTCGTCTTCGTCCCGAAGCAGCGACTGCTCGCTGCCGATGTCCAGCACCTGTGACGACAGTCAGGGCAAAACGCGTTAAAAATGAATGTACATATTGCACTTTGCTGTTTTCTGTGTTGAATTGTAAGTGGTCGAGGGTCGCATTTTTTTTCTCGATTTTCTCGAATTGTCAGTGACTTAAGTGAACTATTCATGGATACCTAATAATTTAATTGGATGAACCTCACATTCTCCGTACTAAATCGTACAAGTATCGTTTATGGGGTAAGAAAAAATAGTTTTTTACTTTTTATCTGTTAAAAAATACGTTTTTTTATATTACTGTTTTCTTTGTTTCAAGCAACTTAAGTGCCTTGCTAATTCACCACTTCCAGCCATCAGAAACGTAACAACGAAGCGTCCGAAGTCGGTCAACAGCATTCGCTCTCACTCACGCTGAGGATTTGTTGCAGCGCGGAGGGTGTGAGATGCGGCACGAGATGCGGGAAGACGCAGAGCACAAGTCGACGCAGAAGGTGCGCTGGGTGCGACAGCAGAGACAGCAGCAGCTCGACGGCAACTTCGGCCCACTCGGGCTCGTCGGCCTCCAGTGCTCCCTCAGAGAGCCGGCCCCTCGAGCTGGAGGGCTTGCTGCCCTGCACGGCGCGATCCAGGCAGCTGTGCAGCTCCTGTGCAGGGATGGGAGTCAATCAGAAAACGGTCTAAGGTTGACAGCACCAATCTAACCACCAACAAGGTCCGTGTTCAGAAAATGGGACATTTTGAAAAATGATGGTGCAATGAATATTGGGAACCATACGATTGTGAAGGAAAGAAAATTGTCTTTCCTTCACAACCATATATCCAGCCATTTGGCTCATTTTCCTTAATTACAATAAAATATTGGGAACCGCGTGCCTTTGAAACAAGGCAGTAAACAAAAATCGGTTTGTTGAGTTTTCTACAGTTAAATACTTCATTCCTGATTTTTTTCATACTTCCCAACCCAACAAAATTTTTAAGAAAGTCTTTTGCAGCTAATGCTGCCTCTAAACCCCACAGTCGGCAAGGGTCGCCGCTGAGAGGTTTGTTCCGCAATCTTGTGGCGGATTTTCCCCCCAAGCCAGATATCCGGAAGCATAACCAAAGTCACGACGTTTCGTCTCGCACTTCAAGACAGACAAAACCGCCTTCGGAAACCTTCAGAATAATAATTATTATAGCTTATTGTAACAGGCAAAAAATCCCATCAGTATAGTATAAGAAAAACATAGAACAGACACTAGAGACCAGACCGACTTGCAGCAACAATCCCATCACCACACGAGCCATTGCAGCCTTCAAACGTTTTTCGACATTAGATTTGTCTCCCCAAGTGCGCGCCCGTACCTGCAACGCCTCGGTGGCGGTCCGCGCGTCGCTGAGCAGCAGCAGACCGAGGTGCAGGAACATCGTGTGGAACAACGGAGCGGCGGCCACCTTGGTTTTACCGGCCAGCGACTTGGCCGCCTTGCGCATTCGCGACCATGCCTCGGAAACCTGAAACACGACCGAGGATACTTCCTTATTAAAACGTTACTGCTACTCACTAATTAAAAAAACTCCACTCGTACAGTGAAACTAAAATCGTAGAACACACAATTACCTACTTTAAGACCAACTTGCAGCAATAATTCCAAATCACATCATAACATTAGCGATTGCAACCTAACAACTGTTAGCACTGTTTTTTAACAGTGTTCATGTCTATGTCTGGTTTCTTTATTTCACAAATCTGTTTGGTCGGAATGGAGCAGACGCTACCGACTGGTAGGTAGAAATGAAATCAACCGTGGCGGGGAAGACGGAAGGAAAATGGTCACCGCTGTAGGGTCGGCGTACTTTCAGTCTTTTAGGACATTTTTCAGCATTGCTTGAAAATTTTTGTTTGGCATGGTTGAAACTTGAAGATGAATTCTGAAACCAAAAGGGCTCATGAGACCCCCACCAAACATCGTAAAAATGTTTGGCTGCAGTTTGCAAGCAATTGCAATCTTAGAGTTGCATTTATTATAAGTAAACTAGCTTTTTTCATCGTTTTTCCTGTTTTTCCCACTTTTTTATGTTAACTGGTTATTAACCGTTGATTTGGTGACCATAATCGGTTAATATCCGATGCTAAAATTTTGCAACCTTAGTAAAAACGCTGTAGGCCGTCAGTGAATGACAGGCTGGAGATGCTATCCTGGCACGGATTAGAGCCGAGGGTGCAGTGGCTGCTAACCTCAGGGGCCGGTGGCAAAATTGGCGATGCATCCGGCGCAAACACTGCGTCGTGCACGAGCGCAACGACGGCGGAGAGATACTCGCGCAGGGCGGGAAGGTTCGGTGTGCGCTGGTCAAGTGTCTTGAAGAACGCGGCTCGCGCTTGCGTGGCGCTCAGCTGGCTCACAGTTGGGGAGGACACGAAACCTGGTGGCAAGATAGCAAAACACTTACCTTGCTGTTCAAACATTTGCTATCAATATCAAATCGTTTCTTATTCATCGCCTTTTTTTGTAGATGATTCTGACTTCTGAAGCAGATGCAAGCTTGTAAGCTTAGGCACAAAATAACAATAGTTGAAACAAAATTGAAATAATTATCAAAAAGAAAAAAAAGAGGAGGCCAAAATGTTTACTCAGTAATCACAATTTGAATTAGCATACTTTACCTCTTCATAGCACTTTTTTTCTTGTTTAGTCTTTCGGCACACTTTTGAGCACCGCCCAAGCTTACCCATCGTGATGAGCGGTATCGTGAGCTGCGCTCGGTGCTCCTGATCTCGCTGTAGCGCCGGGTGCGCCAACAGATGGGCGTACGACTGCGCCGCCGCCGCCCGTTCCTTCTCACGCGCCGCGAATTGTCCGGGTTTCCTCGGCGCTCCTGGTTTTTCTCCCGGTCCGGACTTCATGACGTCCCGGTGCACTTGCAGCAGCCGGATCACTCCCGATTCACGTAGCAGGGGCAGCAGCTGCTTTACCACGCGGTAGCCTGGCGGAAAACGTGGGCGCAATTACGACGACGGAGATGCATCAATCGGCATGCCAGACTGTGTCTCAAAACCACTTAACGGGCCAAAACAACTCCAATTTCAGCATTATTTCGACAATTTGACAATTGACACTGTCTTTTACTTTTGACGTAGAATTAACTGTGACAGCTTAGGGCCGGTTATACCATTGCCAGTTAAATAGTTGACTGCCAATAAAAATAAAAATAGGTGTATCTGATTGGATAACATGGAGATACCAACCGAAATGGCAGGATATTATTAAGCTTGAAATTATAAAAATGGCCATTGGTGAGATTGTTAATAATTTTCCTCCATCATGAGGCGCAAAATAATTCCACATTTGTCAATTTTCAGTATCGGCAGGGCAGGGCAATCTGTGACCCCGATGGCCTAGCTAGCTCAAGCAACGTAAAACAAAGCGGCACTTACAGCCTGCGAGCTCGTTGTGCTTGTTTTCGGGAGCATACAGCAGCCGCTGAATGACGTCCACGATCGCGTCGTCATCGGCACCTTTCAACGTTGCCACGATGGCGTCCAATCCAGCGTCCAGCGCGTCCGAGATGGGCTCGCGCTGCCTGCGCTTGCATCGGCCGTAACGCATCAGCAGCTCCAGCATCTGCCCGCTGAGAAGGCAACTCACCTGCGAGAGGCCATCGAGAATCGCAGGTCAGCAATTGGTGCAAGAATATCGCTAGGTTCCCACTCGCGTTATTTTCTAGCGATATCGGCCGAGAATCGCCGATTTTTCGTGTTCGGCAAATCAGTCGTGTGATCAACCGACAGAATCTCGGTGAGAATCGCGCGACGAAAGTAGCTCCAACTTCTACTTTGCAGGTGATATCGCCCGATTTTACCGGATGTCGCATGCTTAAAATTCACACCTCCAGATAGCCCCGCAGTCCACTGAGATTCTGATTCCCGTTTTCGCATGCTGTCACTTTGTGTTGTGTTTGTTGTTTTTTGAGGTTAGGAGTTTCTCGGCGATTCTCCGCCGATATCGCTAGAAAATATCGTGAGTGGGAACCTAGCTTATGTCGGAACTGTTATTGATTTTAGTGCAAAGTGGGAACACCTAAAGGAGTTTTCTACGACCTTTATTTCATCTCTGCACATCAACACACACAACTGACATCAACGGCACTTGTTTTCATAGGCATCTTTACCAGCAAACAGTGAAACCACTGTTAAGTTAATTTTGCTGCGTGACTATATGGTCGATTTTCGCTTCAAACCTGGCCCACGCTCGGAATCATAGGTCGCGCTACAATACAGTTTTTACGTTGTGATCGTCGCACCCAAGAAAAGCTGACTAGACAACCGATAATGAGTGTTAATCTCCTCATTGTTGCGCTGATCCTTCAGTGCTCATTTTGAATTGAATATACACAATCAGCAGCGCAACCTGATATTCTAAGCATGAAATTGGGTTGTATTAAAAAATCAAGCTTAACACCAGAATTTGGACCTTATCGCCGCGCAGGATATCCTCCTTGAGGTGGTAGTTCGCTGTCCCTACTAAAACCGAGCAAAGGACTTTGGCTTCGTCGAGTCCAACTTGCCTGCTTCTTGTCCTGGACGTGAAGCGCTGTGTATAGCAGCATCTTGGCGGCCGCCATTACGGCATTACCGCGAGCAGCGCGGCCCGTCAGCAAAGACTCCAAGGCGCCGCTGAAGAATGACTCCACTTGATTGGTCGACACCAGGCGACGGCAGAACGTCTCGTAAACAGGGTGCTCAAGGAATGCAAGTCGCGGTGGTGTCTGCAAGACGATGAACCGTTTACTTTGTTTCTACGGCTCTTACACAAAATTTGCAATTTGGATCTCAAGATACTGTAAATTATAGTTAAGTGTGCAATTTACTAGAAAGAAAGTGGGTAGGTAGTTCTTTACTTAACTACCTTCACTTCTTTTTGTTATTATTATCTAGCCTTACGGCACACTTTCCAAGAACTTCTATGTTTCTATCCCATTTAGTTTTGTTTATGCCTTTCGGTTGACAATCATGCGGCATGCCTTATACAAAGAGTACAAAACTAAAAACATATTTCAAAGCTTTGTATTGTACTGCATACAATAAAAACACCTGAGAAAACTGCAAAAAATTGCTTGAAATCTACCCCAGTTTCTGTCAAATAAGTAAAATATAGGTAGAGTCTCAGGAATATTTTATAAGTGTTAAAGACACCTACTTTCTTCTTTCTCAAATTTAATTTCCATGACTTTGTCCAGCACACTTAGTCTAAGACAGGTACCATGACAGCACCAAGGGCAAGTGCCAGTGAATGCAGTTATTCTGCCGCTGACCCACCAAGAGCAGCTGGCAACAGTGTCGGAGCGAAGAGTCGCAAGCAAAGTCGTCCTCCAGGTGCTTGGCGTAAAAGTCTGCGTTGAGCACCGACGGGTGGCGCTCCGTCGCTCTGAGCAATGCGTGCAGCGTATTGTGTGTCTGCTGCGACCATGGCAACGCAATGTGCGGAGCGATCACGGGCAGGACCACTCTTTTGAACACGGACTTCGAGACCTGGCAGTAAAAATAACCCACAGATGCAGAGTTGCCGTGTGAAACACTAAAGTCATTGTCAAATCTAGACAGCATTCAAATCGATTTCCTTTGATTCAAAGCAGAAGTTGACTGATGTCAAAAGCAAACAATAATAAACCATGTGTAATGACTGGTTATACAATTTGCAAGCATCCCATTCCCTTTTTTTAACTGGTCGGATTAACTACATAACCACATGTCAATGCTAGTCCAGATTTATGCATGAATGTGCAAGAGCAGTGGACGATATTCTTTTTCGTAGACAGTTGCTATGACGTTAAATAGGTTTAAATACTTTATATTTCTTTAACAACTTACCGAATCAATAAACTGGATCAAAAACGAATAAGCGTGTGCAGGCAAGTAGTCTCGTTTCGACGCAGTCGCGGTTAAATTTGTTAAGACTGTTTGTTGATCATCAGGGCTGGCCAACTTTAGTGTGCCAGACTGAATAACAGCACCATACGTTAAGACCTGCCCTGTAAACTCTTCAGCTTTCTCCTAAAATAATGATCGCAAGGCATTAACCACAGTGCAGGATGTTGGGTACAACTACTAGACATTTAATGGTGACAATGACTGGGCATACTGCAGCAAGACTTACTCGTTTTTTCACGGCCCCTCCAACCAGCTCTTTCTGAATTACTTCTAGAACATTAGTTATAGTTATTTGAGGAAAGGTGGCCAACAACGAAACTAAAGTCGCGTAGAAGCCAATTCTTGCATCCTCGCGCGGAGTTCCAACACCTCGAACCAAACGACGCAGTACATGATAAAGTTCGTGGCATAATTCTCCATTCTGAAACATTGTACCATATTGAAACGGTTTTACCGACTGAAAAATGCTTGACGTTAAGATGGTAAAATTACAAAAACCAGGTGAAATTCAATGGCCACGTTTAGAGACTTAACCTGGAAATACTAACCTGATTTACTTGTTTGGAGAGTAAATATTTAACTATGGTCGTGGCAGCCTTTAAGCGATCTTGCCCAGACGAACTCGAAAGATTTCTGAAGGAATCTGACACAATAACATTTACGGTTCTTTTGATTTTTAACGTTTCTTCTCTGAAATCGTCTTGGGCCATGTGCGACCCAGACGCGTCGGAATCCATTTTGGATCGGATTAAAAGATAAAAGACGAAGTCAAGCCAGCCACATTTAAATTATCAGTGCACACTCATAGAATTATAAAACTGATGACTCGAGGTTAAAATAAAATATTAAGCAATATTTTCTAATATTTAGTACTAAATTATTTAATTTTTACCGAAAACTAATACTAAACCTAGCGCGTTGTAGTCCCTGAAAGCCAATCCAACATGGCTGGACGAGGTGGTTATGGAGAGCGAGACTCTAGGTGAAGATATTTAACGTTTTTACCGATATAGTTGGTTGTAAATAACACTTAATTACTCATTTTCGAGATCTTTGATTTTCGCTGAGTTATTGCATTACAAATACTCCCTTTAAAATTTTATGTCACTCTGGGAACATGCTTTATGTTTCTCTCCTTGAGTGTGCTTGGCCGGTGTGGACTCGTATCAGTCGCTAGGCCAACAGTTTTGGTGACTGATGTCCCCTATCGATGACATTTAACCTGAGCTTATTTTAAACACATTTTAGAGACTATGGGGGTGGTGGTGGCGGCGGAGGGGGTGGTCGAGAAAGAAGACCTCTGCCCACAGAGCCACCTTACACAGCTTACGTCGGAAATCTACCAAATGGCATCGTTCAGGGCGATGTGATCAGAATATTTCCTGATTTGAAGGTAAATTATTCATCCCTCATTATCCAGCCCTAATTTCTTAATGTAAGCTCTATATCTTAAAGTAAAACATGCATTGCAATCTTACAGGTGAAAAATGTTCGTCTGGTCCGGGACCGAGAGACAGACAAGTTCAAAGGTTTCTGCTACGTTGAATTCGATGATCTCCGCAGTTTAGAAGAAGCAGTGGGCATGGACTCGCGAGTATACGTTGAAGGTTACCTCATCAAGATCGATGTTGCTGAAGGGAAGCGCAATGACCGCGGCGGAGGTTTTGACCGAGGCCGTGGTGGAAGAGGAGGTTCGTACTTGAAGTGTTTTATGCTAATAGTGACTGAGTCGTAGAATTCTAGTTGGTTTTAAGTATGGCCGAGTTATTCTTTCACTTAAAATGGAAGTCCCACAGAAATAAACTAATTGCTGGTTGCAAGACATTCCTAGAATAAGAAGCTACGTGATGTATACCATTGCCTTGTCATTCACTGGTGCCACCAAATCATTTAGTGGCTCACTTCCTGAAAAGTTATTACGCTACGCTTCGAATTATTTTGATAGTCTAAATGTTTCAGGTAATAAAAAGTGTAGGTAGGTACATCTAAAAGCTTGGCTGATATAATATCATATACCTATCTCTAAAAGGTTCTCAAGGACAAATTTGCTAGATAGTGATAACTGGTCAGTAATGTTAACATGCATCATTCTTGCTTTCACAGCTCATTTAGTTATTTAGGCAGAGGAATCAGCTTTTGCTCTGTTTTTTGGCAAGAGAAGTAGAAGCAAGAAAAGCTTTTAAAGATATTGCTATGTTATATTTTAAAATCGGCGCTTAGTAGAGCCTCCATTTGTTATTGTAATCCAGCAAATATTATTACCAAGGCTAGCCATTGACTTTGGCAACTCTCCCCCGCACGCACCCGAGAGATAAGAAAACTTGAACTCATAATGCTGAACACTGTAAACACCAGAATGCAGTGTGTAGCTTTAAAAAAATTGAAGAGATTGCTCAGTTGCGATTCATGTTCATCTTGACACGTGTCGACATTTTCACCTGTCTTGACCCGGCCACTGAGTCTGTTTTTACAAAATGGGTAAATGTACACCAACCCCCACTTGTTACTATCA
>LVVV01431689.1:0-10224 GCA_001676325.1 Amphinemura sulcicollis
ATAATAAAATCTATTGCCCATTGCGAGCTTTCGTAATTTAAACTAGTTTCAACTAACATTAGGAGGTATTTGGGTGGCATGAAGTATCATCGTTGGATCCACGGAGAGGCGTCGTTTCTCGTTGAATAATTGAGACTCGGGTCGGCGCGTCGTTTCATTTCCTCCAAATCGGAACCTGATAATGTGCCGACCATCGCCTGTTCGACGTTCTTGCTACATGGACGCACGCAAGCATCTAACTGTAGGTGGCACTGCCGTTGTCTAGCGCGGTGACGCCATTTCCTGGTGCCATCCGCCCGCCGCTGGGCTGACCGGAAGTGGAGGTCGTATCGGCCATGCGCGTTCTGCAGCGTGGAGGCTGGGGCTGGGGTCTTGTAGTCTTAATGCAGCACAAGGGAAACACACATTTTCGCAAGCCCGTTCCAAAACACTACAAATTCGGTTTCTGTACGAATTTGTCGTTTCCATCTCTCGGCACGTGATTGAGGGACGCCATAAGTCCATACAGCATGTCGGGAATTCGCCAACCGGTTGCGCCTGCCTTGCGCACACGCGACCGATCAGGGCGTTTGCCGCCCTCCCTCCCGGCCAGGCACTGCTCTGCCCAGCCCGGCCCGGGTCGCGTTTCCTCGCGCACTTTTTGCAGTCTGACCAGACGGGTTCTTTTCGACCAGACGAAGGCCCGATCGCGCAATCCAACAACGCATCGAGCTAGTCGAGGAATTGATCGACGGACGCGATCATAATTCATGTCTGACCAGGGATTTCGGCGCAGATAACGATGCGGGTCGGTCTCGTGGCGGCGATGTTGATCGTGGGAGGATGCCAACATGGTTGAGGTGCATTGTCTCGGGAAGCGAGTCTGAGTTATTGTCTCGGCGCGATGCGAGAGCGGCATATCGATAAGCAGAAACACGGCCAAACCTTGGCTAGGCCGCGCGGCACAGAGGGAAATCGGCGACTTTTACATGGTTTTCCTTATCGTCGCGCAGTCGAGTTCGGGGTGCCCTTTGATGAACGGGGTCTCTGAATCACGCGTGCAGTGGAGGACGCACACCGCAAAGCCGTCTGGGTGGCCAGCCCGCCGATCTGGTTTCCCCGTCCAGGAAGGCAGCCAACCGAATTACCATAAACCCAATCATGGGTGAATCACTTTGCGCCTCGCCAACTATACGCACCTACTTCACACGAGGTACATGAATTTTCCCTGTTATTTCGTAATGTTGCTCATTTTTCACAGATAATGTAATGGGATATAATTGACTCCGTTCACAAATTATCTCATCTTGAATTGCTCGCAAAATTTACCTCCGACTCAAGCGATTTCAATTATCGAGCATGGCCTTAATTACAAATCGCTACGGGCAAACTTCCTCTAAAAACTAGTCGCTTATCCCAAGGAAGTCTCGGTTCCTTCCCGAGTGTCTCACAGGTCAGTCGGCCGACAGCCGACGATGGTATAATAATATACTTATAGAAGGCAAACAATGAGACATATGGGAACGGTGACAAACTCGCGTGGATGCCACTACAGTACAGGCGGCGCGTCAACAGCTATAAACACGGGCCGTTTGTCTGGCGACATGGGAACTGGCTCGCTTTCGAGAGAAGAGAAAATGTCAGCGTGTTTCAAGTGTTTGTCTGGACATTAAAGGATCATCGTGGTCGACGGGGCCCCGGCCTGGCTGCCCGCGGGAGACACTTTCGAAATGCGGCTCGTTAGAGTGCACCATCGGCACGGCGGTGTTGAACTCCGAAACATCTCGTTTTATACAAACAGTGTCAGTGGGTAAACGATAATGGCCAATTGACCTCTCGAGTTCGGACAGCCTTTGAGGTCAGCTGTCACTCAAACACGGGCCGTAACTTTGGACTTTAGGCTGTTTGGGCTAATGTGGCGCGGGGGCCGAGCAAATCTATGCATGCGAAGAGTCCGCTTTGCATGAGACTACGACCATGCCTGCTGAAATGATCGTTCGTAGTCACGTGCCACACGTGGGCGATGTCATCTGTGCCGTGCGGTCGAGACGAGACAAACTGCTAGGGAGACACGTGCGATAAGACATCGTCTGGGAATCCAGCCACCGAGCAGCATCTCGGTCGGTCATGGAAACAAAACAATTGCACTCCGCGGAGCTGCGTTCTGCAGATGCTCCACATACCTATACCTTGCGCTCGGCCGTCAAGGCGATCGAGCGTGCCTCAGGCGTGCACTCCAGGCTGCCACCCTGGAGATCCCATGCCAGTTGCAAGAGAGGACGATTTACTGCTTTGCTTTGCAAATAGGACGTCACGTGACTTAATTCCTGGCCTATATAGAGCGCAGGAGTTTCACACAACTTATCTTCGTAGGGCGGAAATGCAATTAGACAAATCGTAGAAGGTTGTAAATTTCGAAGCCAACGAAATAATCGTGAACGCCTTGTTGTTGACACTTACCGATTATATTTAGTTGACAGCGAGTTCCCAGCGTCGACGTCGACGGCGTCGTATTCCACAGGTGACTGCTGGCAGAGCTGACGAGAGCCCGAGCGAATTTCCGTTCCGGGCCAGCTATTACAACACTTGCGACTGTCAGACGGTACAAACAGATGCGCGCTAACGAAAAACTACCTCTTGGACTCCACCACTCGCGAACAACTTCTTAGACTTGTACCCTGCACTGTCCCGAGGATCGTTTCTTGACGACTAGCACTGGTGCACCGTCCCCGTCTCGACAGCACGAGGGGCGTTTGTCGCGGTGTGTGTCACGCGACGTCGCTCGCCCAGTTTGGCGAGCACCCCAACCTCGTCGTCGTCGTCGCCACCGCCGCCGCACACTGACAAAGATGCCGGCGCCGCGATGCTGACAGCTGCCGCGTCGACCTGCGCGCTCGACTGCCGCTCGCCTACTGGCTGGTCCTACTCGACGCTGCGCTGCGCCGGCTGCCCACGCTGCGAGGCGCTCTTTCTCGCACTCGTGTGCCTCCTACGACTGCCCTTCCTTGTCTGTTGCACGCGCAGCGCATTGCTCTGTTCGCCTCGCACTTGCAATGCGCCTACACTCTGTTCGGCTAGCGTGCGCCTTCTCGCACCTGAGAGGTGAGCGATGTGGTTGTCTTGCTCGGTCGTGTCTGGCACGCAGGCCATCTCGCTCACACGCGCGAATCGGCGCCGGCGTCCGTCTTTGTCGCACGCCCGTCCGCCTATCTCGCCACCTAAAAAGGAAAGACACAATCAAATCAAACGGAATACACTCACGTCGCTTTCACATTGCACACGGCACTGCTGCTGCTGCGGCGGCGGCGGTGGCGGCGACGGCGTCGGCGACGGTAGAATCGTGCGACGCCCACGACGCTGGCGTCGGGATTGTCTGTCGGCGTTGAGCCAGAGATTCGTCCCTGTCCAGCACAACCCTTGCTCGAGACAAGCTGTCGTCCGAAAAATTGTTTTGTTTTATTTGAAATTAAGTTATCATGACCTTCCTCACACATTCCTTGTAAGCTTTTTTACTAAAAGTTCCATTACCAGTCTCTGCTAAGTCCGACAAACAATGCGCATGTGTGCGCGCACGATGTCACTTGAAGCTATTACTGTCCAATAGATCAGTCACCCCTGCATGTCGAAGGCTGTCTTGCAGCTTAGTACCGACGCCATCGCCCGATTTGCGACTTAGAATCAGCACCGGGCCTTACAGGAGAGCTCGATGCGCGACTCAACACGACAGTTGCACGAGGCACGGCAGGTCGATATTGTGGTGTTTAACGACACACTGTTTTGGACAACGGGATCCAGGGTGCTGTATACAAACTGGAATTGCATAAGGTTATGGGGAATTTAACCCTTATGGATAAAAGCGAGCCCCAGGGAACGCGTTTTTCATTTTCACAATTTTATACAAATTCTGCAGTCAATAACCACACACAAACTCCAGAACTTTAAGCTGGATGACTGGAGGCTGACACCTGCTGTTATTTCTGGTGTTTCTTGCTCCTGCACAATATCTTCGGGAGCTTGTTGCAAATGCCCGGACTTGCGGAGGCTCGCTGCTGTGCTGGCTACAAAATGCGCGACGCGTGGAGACAATGGGCCCGCGGCGGCCACGCGTCGCCCTGGTGCGGCCGGCGTCGCAGCGAGCCCTGTCATCATCGCAGCTGCCGACGCCCCATCCCACCCCACCTTGGTCCGCCCTGCTGGTCGCTCTGGGTGGCGTCCACACATGGCAGGTACCTACTCATGTCGGTACACGCACTTGCTAAATATTGCAACTTAAATATACAAGGCGCAGTCTCGCATTTAAATTTCGAACGGGTATACATAGAATCATTTCTAAAAACGCACTTGCACCATTTTTTTATATAAAATACTCTATTTATTTTGCTTGTTTTCAACGATTATTTGTATCTGACCTGCTTTAATAGCGACTATGGAGCTGCAATACAGCCAAATTGTAACTCGGATTGTTCATAGTCTCGTTGGATCACATTGATCCAAAAAGCAAGGGTTGTGTGTGCTTGTGTGCTTGTCCGCAGAGTTGCGGCCATACAAAAGCACGAATTTCTATGAAAAATTTAAGGATTCTGAAACTCTTCTAACTTAGATCGTAAAGGTTTTTGAGAGAAGTCCAAACAGAACTTTTCCTTTTGTGAGCCTTATAGATTTGAAAAGCATATTGTTGCAACCAAAGTTTCCAAAACAACGTACTGTTACGGAAAATTTCAATCCAAGGAATAAAAAATTGCTGCACCCAAATTCGTTGCAGGATGCACATTACCACATTCAAGTGGTGAAATAATTATCCCAAGTTGATGGGTACTTGACACCTATTCGAATCGAGAACTCATACCGAAAAGCTCATCCTTTCAACATTTAAAGCATTGCATAGCGTTTGCCTAGCAGCTAGGTTAGTGTATCTGCGTTGTAGTGGAAATTTTTGAGTTGGTCACGTGATCAGGTAGAGAACTTTTATCTACGAGCAAACATAACAAAATCATCGGCCTTCTGAGGCCCTTATCGCAGCCTCATCTACACCGGCAGGATTCCTCTGTATAGCGACAAAATTGGACTACGTGTAACAATATCGGTGGGTGTCGTTATAAATCTCGAACGATCGGGCCTTGGACGCGTCAGAAGTTACAGCTCCTACATTTTAATTGAATTCGAAGTCCAATTTTTCAGAGAAGAGATGGCATCGGTATACCTATATAGTATAAACAGACAACACTCACGGCTTAAATCAATGTAGGTATGTTGTCAATCAAAAACATTGCCAATTTGAATTTATATTTCAATTTGTAAATTGTACGAGATGATGGTGATAAGCAAACCGGTTCGTCGTAAGATAATTGAAGTGGGACCGACATTGCACGTGCGTGCTCGTGGTCTCATGTACGCTATGATTCAACGCAATAGAGATACTCAATTGCCAGCGAAGGAGGAATGATAGCAGTGGAGGATTTTCCTTCCCAGACAAACAGGCAGGCACGACCGATGAGATGCTACTACCACATGTGCAGGGATTATCTCATCTCGAATGTCACACAATTGTCATTCATCTTGCAGAGAAAACACGCCTTTTCGATTCCTGCCTTGACCCCCGCGGCCGTTGTCGACGTCGAACTCGGGTCTTCAACCTCGCGTCGCGGCGCAAAAACAATCGCGTCGGCCATGCGACAGCAAGTGAACTCGGTTTCGCTGAATTGTCGCCTGCACTCAGCGACTGCAGTTCGCGATCGCATGGCCAGCTGTCGCGAACATGCAGCTGCATTTCCTGATCGGACGACTGGTCGCGGCGCTGGTTCTCGCTGGAAACGAAGCGAATTCGGCGTCGGCGTCGGGGTGGCGCGCAGAATTACATGGTGCACTGACGTCTTCAAAATTCTTATCTTAAAATTCCATGACATTACAGTTTAGGTTCTGTGCAATAAGCTGAATAACAATTAAAAGGAACCGTATTGCATTGTTTCGCAAATGTAAAATAATTACAATAATACTCTAAAATTAATTTGATAGCCCTAAATTCACGCCTTCTAGTCTTGTTTGTCATAAGAACCAATGGAAACAAATTCATTCAAGACACTCTTCTGACCGTAGGTCCTCTTGTAAAAATGTCATTGTAACGCACTGCTTTTGCACATTTATGAATAAAATCGAGGGTCACGACAATAATTTGCTTGCCTCACAAAAATGTGGTTGGTGCTCGCACCAACGACCTCATCACGAGATCTCATCGCTGAATGAAACAAGGAAAATATTTAGAAAACATTTTTTTAAAGGAAAATGTGTACAAGGGTGTATCGTAAAAATCAAGCGCGGGTCAAATCAAATTCCCGGGCACTCTTATAATTTGAGCTACTGGAGTTCCAAGACCTAAGTTTTAGGTCATGCCTATACTGTGTTTTTTTTGCCAAGTCGAAATCTATAATGAAGTGGCAAGAAGATTATGCCTTACACACGAAACTGTTTAGAAATAATTGATTATGGTATAGATCGTGCCAGACCACAGCTGAGAAGTGCATGTCAGGGACCGTGGTCGGCCCTCCTCAGGACAGTCATAAAGCCACCCCACGCTGCACCTCGGCGCGGCACGGTCCGTACAAAGCTGCGTGTACCTCCAACTATGCCAGTCTGGGACTTACGGGTCTAGCCGCTAATTGGAATGGCTAGTCCCGGGGCGCAGAGGGTCAGCCGAGACCCATGAGGTCGCCTTGGCGGAGGTCGCCGAAGTCCGTACTGCCATGGCGTGAGCCACGGGCGAGCTTGATTTGAGCATGGGGCTGAGGTACTGTGCCGATTGTAGTGTCGCACCGCGTCCTTTGCTAGGGCCTAGATTTCGTAGATACCGGCTTTTTGTTGCTTTTGATACCGTTCTCCTTTGAAACAAACCTAGAAAATAATTGCCTGTGGCTATGTCGATGGGCACCTTTAACAGCCCTTATAAAATTCTCGATGCCATCTCTATCTGTAACGCTTTCAGATTTCACTCTGGAGAAAATATTGTTTTATACTATTTGATGGTTTTCTGTCGTGGCTAACCACGGTAAGGTGAGTACCTATAGATGTCAAGCAAGTGGTTGTGTCGTGATGGATAGCCTAAGCGTTTTGTTTTGCAATGCAGCGCGCGACTCGAAGAAATGAGATATGTCAGTCGATGTTGTCGTCAACCGCGGCTTCCTGGATCTGGTTGTCGTTGAAGATCGATGAGGATGAGTGATGTCTGCACGCGCCTCGCGGAAACGTGCCGGTACCGGTACCGGCACAACTTGTCGACGGTCGTGACACGGAGGTCACTCGAAGAGTCGCACCGATCGCCGGTACCAATATCGGCGTCTTCGAAACGAAGTCACAAAAGAGCTTACCCTCATTTGAAAGGGTACCAACAAATGATCACGCGCGTTTGTTACTAACAAAGCTACTGACGATTTATATCCACATAAAAGTACACTATTTCCCCAAAAAGGTTTTTCGTATGAAAAAGACAAGAGGCGTTTTCTGCCATGTTATAGGCGAGAAAATTGCTTCAACTGTTGCTGGATACGGGGCAAGATACCGACGTCGACGCGGCCCTTCGGGCTAGCCAGCCGAGGGACTCTTGGTGTATTAGGTGAAGCAGCGCGAAAAGAACGCCCTCGCCAACCCAAACAAAGTCGTGCTCGCGGCAGTCGAGTTGGTCCAGACGGCCGCTCGTAAACGCCGTCTGTCTTCTCAGTATCGCGTTACAGCCGGGGCAGCATGGCCAGGGGCAGGGGCAGGGGCGGCGATTAGCAGGAACAATGCTAATTGCGCGTGATTCGATGAACCCAATCAGCGCGACGGCTTTCCGAGGGAGGAGGAGGGGGAGGGGGGTTTCGCAGAATCAGCCCGCCGGTTGATGGCTTGGTGTGGGACGTTGAATTTAAGGGGGATGGACGAAGCTCGTGGAGCCAGCGCTTTCGGTCAGCGACTAAATAGTAAATAGTGTGTTCCGGCAAGATTGCACAAAGCGATCTTCAACATGAGCAGCCACATACTATGTTGTGGTTGGTTTGTTTGAATTCTTACTTCTTGGGCGAGATTTTCAGCTTTCAAAAATAAGAGTTCACAATGGCATGTACTATACGATATTGACCCAAAACGTTTTCTATTATAATTACTTCTATAAAAATTAAATACTTATTACTTCTTATAAAGCGATCCACAAATTACTACAGTACCCCGATGGCCGCGACGTCGAATCAACAACAGAATCCCGAGGTCATCTAACACTTCTTTCTACCATCCATCCTGCTATCAACCACTATCAGGAAGTAAATGACCGCTCGGCATTGCAATCCTTCCTTGTTGCCGCGAACGGGTTGTTCCAGATGACGGTCGATGGCTGGCCAAATGATTCCTCGAAGCGACGACCGTTAGTGCGTGCAGAAACGCCATAACTGCCAGAGATCTGCGCGAACCACGGGAAACAATAGAGCTCGTAAGGACTGGCTGTCACTGTCATTGTCAAAGCCTCCGTGCACCACGCATCTGTCACAACAAATCATAGCGCGAAGCCTTGCACCGAGCGAGCAGACACCACCGACATCGACCCTGCGAAACTCTTGCTGCCGGGGTCCGCGTCGGGCGAAAAGACTATTATCATAAGTAACTAAGCGCGACTGATTTCAGGCATCGGGCCTTTATGGGCGCCTTCTTCGTGGAAGACCGTCGCCTGAGTGAGACGGGGGCAATCGGGACGGCGAACCCGATGCAAATGAACAGTTCTTGGGAACGTTTCCTGCCGGCAGGGATGCTGCCCAAAAGCAGCGCGCGAGGGCCGAAGTCTGCACATGGCCCGAGATCATAAATCGCGATGATAAAGCGCGAGCGAGCGCGTGAGAGAGAAAGAGATACGATGAATTAGTCGCACGTGGGCGAGAATATGGCAGAAAGAGCGATGGACCACACGGAATGGCAAACAATGTCGATCATACAACTGATTGGGAAAGCGATTTGGATCGCCAGGTGGCCTGTGAATGCACAGGCACGGCGATGTTACTGTAGAGGCGATGCCCGCTGGCGTATCAAAGTATTTCATGTAAACAGCGACGAGACAAGGCGATAGCGATGTTCTTATCTCGACATCAATGCAGTGAAAGCACAATTGTTGCTTTGTTTCTGTGTGTTGATCCTGGTTGTTTGTCTAACAGGAGACATGGACACGTGGTGGCTGATTGTTGTGATACCAGTGCATTCTTGTTATGCTCACATGCATCGAAATTAGTTTATTTTGTAGATGCAGGTAGCACGTTCTTGGGAGCCATGCTAAATAAAGTTGCTAACTTTAACTTTCGCAAAACACGAGCTTGTGTTACAAAATATGTAAAAAACAGTCAAACTACGTTTTAATTTATTCAGAAAAATAACTCGGGAAGCACAGAACATTAAATTTTCTCTCTTGTAGCCCTTGAGCGCTCCCCCAAAATGCCATTTACATTTTTCCTCAATTTTTATGGCAAATTTGCACTATAACAATTGATTTAGTATCTAAATTTCATGGAAGTACCACTTTGCAGTGGCAGATATAGATTTTCTAGGTGGGGGGAGGGGTCTTACCCTTTAGTTACCCTTTAGTTTAGGGTCTTAACTAAACCATAATTTCGATTTTGTGATCAACAATTAATTTAAACTTGTATGGTATTTTATGGTCTTAGCGATAGTTTTGTTCATTGTTTTCATTTTTCATTTGCTTTATAATGCAATACATATTGCTTTCAAAAAGTCCTGGTTTACAAAATATCACTGTTAAACTAGCACATACCCGATGTCTTACAGCATCTAAAGGGAGTGAGATCTTCACTGTAAAAAAAAACAGATTCAAGAATTTGTTCTATTGAAACAACTAGATTGATTACCTACACCTGCAAAGTCAGCGGAATAAAGGCTAAACTAACAAAGTAACTAAGAAAGTAAGTAAGGTTATTATTCCATATCAAAACGGTCCACCAGCACACTGACTTGAAAATATCACATATAACTTACTTGAAATATTCTTTTAACTGTCAGGTTCTTCATTTTGAAATACCCGCTCGCACCAAGTGCACTGTCACTGGACGCTTTGTCCGATTCGCCAGCAACATTGAATTCTTTGCAAATTTCCATTTAGGCACTTAATATTTGCTTTAGCTAGAATTTGAATCACCTGCCAGGGACCCCAAAGTTTGTACTGCGTGCA
Organism: Amphinemura sulcicollis; assembly: GCA_001676325.1. Classification (NCBI taxonomy): domain Eukaryota; kingdom Metazoa; phylum Arthropoda; class Insecta; order Plecoptera; family Nemouridae; genus Amphinemura; species Amphinemura sulcicollis. The sequence goes on from LVVV01431689.1 coordinate 10,169, forward strand.
TGATGGCACAAGCAGTGTTGGGGAAGTTCACTTTTAAAGTGAAATCGTTCAAAGTT
>LVVV01431690.1:0-10224 GCA_001676325.1 Amphinemura sulcicollis
GGGGGGGGGGGGGGGGGGGGGAGCAACAAGTGCGTGCGTGCGAGCTACGCGTGATATTTATGATTGTCCTGGGCACGCCCACCTGTCATAACCGGCGACTCGTGGCGGCCCAGAACGATCTGTCATGCGGCGTCGGCATCGTGCACGCATGCGTCAAGGCGTCGCGACGCCTCGAGGGGAGCGCCCGGCGTCGCGATATGAATATGAGCGATGTCAAGTGCTGCGTGCCGTGGTGGCGTTGGCATGTAACTCCTCCTTGAGCTTGTCTCAAGGGTTCCCGCAGCGCGATTCATGGGGGTTTTCTGGCGCCCCCACTTCACAGAGGCCCGGCTCCTCCACCACACAGATTCGACGTTCAGTCGGTTCAACTCGAGTTTCATTGACTCGATGTCGAATTTAAAATTGAACTCAAGGATAATTCGCTCGAGGCTTGAGCGGAATGAAGGTCGAAATATATTATTTTCGCTTACGATTTGTTTTAAAATGAAATCAACGGCTGATTTGCGATTTATTGTATGAAATTTGTTAGCATCCTACTACGCCTAGGTTCACATTTAAATTCTAGTCTAAGGAGGCAAGGCGATCATTGTTATAAGAAGCGCACAAACAAAATTTCCTGCTATTCCTAAAATATTTTAATGTGTTTTCGTCTTTCACTCCGTCCCCACTCACATCCATAATTCTTGAAAGTAAAAACAACAATAGGGTGCGCTGTATAATCCATACAAAAGAAAAACAATAGCTCCGAGTCAAAAATAGAAGAAAATAATATGTAGGAAATTTGGGAATCTTTTTTCTACTTTTGTCTCAAACTTAAGTGCAATCCATTATTTGGTTCCAAGAATAGAGCAGTGCAGCTCGTTCATAATCAGCATTCGTTCCGTCTCCCACCACCCTCCAGTCAGCTCAAGACGGCATCATCTGACAACTCACAAAGTTATTTGAAGAACTTCGCCGCGAGTGAATTTTTGACAGAAAAAGCTGTTTTGTGCTGTGTTATATTTCATGACCACGGCGCGCGTCTTCTATAGTTAGGAGGAGGAAGAATAAGAAAGAGACTAAGAGTAACTGAGTAAGAGGCTGCGGCGCAGAGGTTGCGAGGATTCGAGATGTTGCTATTTCTGTCATCGTGAAGGATTTCTCTCCGGTCGTGTCTGGCTGTCTCAGGCGTCGCGGCCTCTAAATCATTCATCCGACTTCGTCGACGCCGACCCCGACGCCGACGCCGACGCTAACAACGAATTTTAATTGTGTTTAACGACGCATTATAATTACCATCGAGTGCTTCTGGACCAAGCGCCCAAGAGATGAGTGCGCTCGCTCCACTGTCAACTCGCCAATAAGTGAACGTGGTTAAAAAAATATTTTATGAGCGTTTGACGAATTGATGTAATTTGATAACACTTAGTTATAACGCGTTATGTTCTCACGTCGTGGCGTTCTCAACGTTTTTGGAATAGACATCCCAAACATTTATATATAAACTATGAAAAACAGATCTCTAAACAAAGCTTGCACGAATTTAATGCTTCACTTTGAAAACTGTATGTGAGAGCTTTCAGAAATTTATACATACAAATCAATTAATGTTATTATTATTTCCGCTGTGCGGCCTATTTCTAATCCATTAACCAGTCGGCCGAGTGATATCGGGCGTGGGCCCGGGGAATGAGGTGGGGCACACCTCTGCTGCAGTGCCCCGATCGCGCGCATGGTGCCGCCGCTTTTTGACAGACACAGTGTGTACACAGCGCAGACAGGAGCGTTTGTGTGCGCAGCTCGTTAACGACTCACTAAACTTTATACAAACATGATAACTATTCACTGCCGGATGATGGAGATGAAATTTGTACAAAAAACGTCATTCTAGCGAACAGCCCCGTCATAACGTTGATAAACAATCGCGCCCCGAGCTGAGTAGCCCCGTCCTAATTGACTCTGTCTTGTGCCCCGACAGGCGATGCGTCGGCTTGCGGCTCGGACCACGAGGCGTCGGCTAACGGTGTTGACGCCGACGCCGACCTGGCACTCGACGCCGGCGAGTGTCGACGCTGTCACATGGAGTTCGCTGACGTCGTCGATCTGCGAGCGCACGCTAAGGAGTGTGCGCGCAAGGCGATGCTGCTGGGGCTCGCCGACGAGCCGGCCTCTGACGCCGACGGCGACGCCATGGACGACGACGACGAAGAGGACGAAGAGAGCTTGCCGGCAGACGACGGGGTCAAGCGACTCGAGGAGGTGCGACGGCAGCGGCAAGACGCTGAGAACAATAACAGTGGCGAGGGTGTGGACGGTGTGACTGAGGATGCGGGCGACGGCGGCGACGGGTTCCCGTTCCCGGCGCCCGCTGCGCCCGCCAGCCACGTCACGCTAGAGGCGCTGCAGAACACCAAGGTGGCCGTGGCGCAGTTCGCAGCCACCACTATGGCCAACAACGGCGACAACGCCGCGGCGCTGCAGGAGCTCGCCGTCCTCCAGTCGACGTTGTTCACGCTGCAACACCAGCAAGTGATGCAGCTGTCGCTGATCCAGCAACTGCAGAGTCAGTTGTCGATCACGTTGCCCAAGGATGAAGACTCGATGAACCCCGCGTCGCCACCAGTTCCTCTCCCCCCGGCGATCGCACTCCCCGCCCAGCTAATCGCACCAAAGCCGTCGCGTTCCCGGTCGCCGACACCCGTCAAACTCGAGGCGCCCGTCATCCTAACCCCAAGCACCCAGTCAATCCCCTCCTCTCACTCGCAGCAGCAACAGCACCAGCAGCAACAGCTGCAACAGCTTCAGCAGAACTCCTCCGCGGGCAGCAACAGCTCCTTCAAGCCGCTGATCGGGACCGGCGCGGCCAGTCCGCCCCCCGCGCAGATGTACATGAACTCGCTGCAGTCAATGTGCTCGATCTCTTCAACACTGGCGGACACGATCATCACCAACAACGACCCGATGCCCCTCAACGAACCCAACACCCTTGACATGCTGCAGAAGCGGGCGCAGGAGGTGCTCGACAATGCCAGTCAGGGCCTGCTGGCCAACAACCTCGCCGACGAGCTCGCGTTCAGGAAAAGCGGCTGCAAGTCGCTCTCGCCGTACGACTCCAAGTCAGGAGGCCGCAACGAGCCATTCTTTAAGCACCGGTGTCGCTACTGTGGCAAGGTGTTCGGCAGCGACTCGGCCCTCCAGATACATATCAGATCACACACAGGTGAGCGCCCGTTCAAGTGCAACGTCTGCGGCAGTCGGTTCACGACCAAAGGCAACCTCAAGGTACATTTCCAAAGACACACATCCAAGTTTCCGCACATCAAGATGAATCCCAACCCGGTGCCCGAGCACTTGGACAAGTACCACCCGCCGCTGCTCGCGCAGATGGGCCAAAGCATATCACCGGGGCACTCTCCTCACCCACACCATCCCCACTCGCACCACCCTCCGCCGCCGCACCCACATCACCCGTTCCACCAGAGCGGCAGCTTCCCCGCGACGTCGATCCCGCTGTACCGACCGCCGCCGCCACCCCACGACCTCATGACCCACCACCCGCCGGGTCTGCCGCACCACCTCGACCAGTCCGCCGGCAAGTCGCTTTTGGCGGGGCACCCCATCTTCAGCCCCCGGGGCTCCGAGCAAGACGTGCCCGAGAACCTGAGCAAAGCGCAGTCGTCACATTCCTCGCCCCCGCCACCGTCCGAGCACAGCGACCGGTACAAGAAGGAACCGTTGGACGACGACCATCACTCGGAGGACGGCGTTGGCGGCAGCGGCAGCGGTGGCGCTGGTGGGCGCCTGTCGCCCAAGCAAGAGCCAGACACTGACCACGACCCCGAGGAGATGGACCACGATACCGTAGGCTGCTACGACCCGTCGCCGTACGACGAATGCAGCTTGGACAGTAAGTACAGTGACGAAGACATGATGATGATGAGGGAGAATGATAGCGATATAATGGACAAGAACGAAGATAGCCTCCAAGAGCAGCCGGAAAACCTGTCGAGTAAGAGCACGTCTGCCAACGGCCAATCTGTGGGCCAACGGTTACCCGCCACCTTCCCATTCCCGTCGCAAGCCGCTTCCCCCGCGAGCAGCACGTCTTCGGGGAGCGCGCACAATGCTCCGACACACGGCCACGGCAACCACATTCCCTCACACCACGACGTGGACCCTTCCAAAGATCCCGCCATCTACACCAATTTGCTGCCGCGCCCGGGGAGCAACGACAACTCCTGGGAGAGCCTGATAGAGGTGACCAAGACGTCTGAAACGTACAAGCTGCAGCAGCTGGTGGACAACATAGAGAACAAGCTGACAGACCCGAACCAGTGTGTCATCTGTAACCGCGTGCTATCGTGCAAGAGTGCACTACAGATGCACTACCGCACGCACACGGGCGAGCGACCGTTCCGTTGCAAGATCTGCGGCCGCGCGTTCACCACTAAAGGCAACCTGAAGACACACATGGGCGTGCATCGCGCCAAGCCGCCAATGCGCGTGCTGCACCAGTGCCCGGTCTGCCACAAGAAGTTCACCAACGCGCTCGTCTTGCAGCAGCACATCCGGCTGCACACCGGCGAGCCCACCGATCTCACCCCCGAGCAGATTCAGGCAGCCGAGATCAAAGAGTACCCGCATTCTCCTTTCTCGCTTCCCAATTCCATGAATCCGTTCCTTGCACAAGGTTTCCACATTCCTGGCATGCCGATTCCTCCCCACGGACTCCATATGAGCGCCAACTCGGACTATGACGACCGGGAAGCCAAGGACGACTACCGGTCCGACTTCCTGGAAGATGATGATTCGTCGAACGAGAGCGGCAGTCCTCCGATGCCAACGTTCTCCACCTCGCTGGCTGCGCTCGAGAACCAGGTGCGCACGATAACGACGATGGCATCGCAGCTGTCAGCGTCTGGGCTGAGCAGCTCGGGCGAGGACCTATGTCGCAACAAGACGTCGACGCCGACACCAAACGGCGCTCGGTCGCCAGGCGCCGAGTGCCCAGGCAGCCCCACCGAATCGGAGGTGGCTTGCTCGCCATCTCCGCCGCCCGTTGTGCCGCTTCGAATCCCACGGCCGCCATCGCCGCAACGGCCTACAGACGCCAGCCCTGCGCCCGGAGCAGCTGCGCACGACTCAGAGTCCAACTCATCACTCGGAGCGCTCGACTTGACACCGCGTGCCGCCGCTGCCACCGCCGCCGGCCCTCCGCCGCCGCCTGGGGTCTTTGCGGGGTTTGGCCTTCTGCCTCCCGGCTCTATGACCTCTGCCCTCTCGGCGCTCACCACGTCGGTGCTCACGTCAACGGCCTTCAGCCCCATCGGCATGGCAGTTGGGCCCGCAGGTAGGCGCTACGCTCGACAGCTCCGTGTATCCCTATCCTCGCTCGTACCTCGCTGTCTTTGCACTCACCACTTGCCTCACCCCCCAGCCACACTCTGCTTCCAAACCCACATTCACACAACATGTATCTGCTATAGCTTCAGTTTTTCATGAGCATGCACTACATTTCCGTTCAACCTCTTTGCTGAAGCATACTGATAGGCTGATAGTTACCTTGGTGTACTTCAGCCCGAGCTGTTAGAAATGCATTTCCTTTATCTTAGTGTAATCCTTTTAGTTGTGCCAATAGGAAATATTTGCGGGAGTAACACCTTCGTTACAGGGATTTTTGATGCATCTGTATATATAGTTTATATTTGACACCTTCGTCCTATCCATGCAACAATCCACGTATGCATACCAAATATCTGACATTCCACACTCGCTTGTGTAGGCCCCTAATTGAAATTCCTGACTTTACACTTGATGACAGGCTGAGGAGATCTCTTAAAATAAATCAATATGAAATGATCAGACATTGACTGCGATCTTAATTTGGTCAGCGATATTGGCGCCGATATCGCAAAAGAATATGCGATATTGGATGTCTGCCATTTTATTGATACATGGAACAATGCCAACTGTATTTGAATATTGTTGCATGCTATTTGTCTTGAGTTCACCTATGCCTGCTATTTACTTTCAATTATATTTAACGGCTTGTCTAATTTGAAAGGCAGAGAGATTAGCTTGCAGGATCACTACTTTGTTGCTTGAACACCTCACAAATCTTTCCAGCAACATATTCTTGATGCCATCGGAGCAACAATGATTTTAGCATCACACTATCCAATGAGACTAAAAAGTAAAAATAGCTTCCAAATTATAAAATTCATAGGTACCAGTATTTTTAGTCAAGTAATGAAATAAAACCAATTCATATTCAGAACACAGACTGTAGTTCAAGTAATTAACGCAGGTGCTCGATTTAATTTCAGCAGCTCGGCCTGGAAACACCACTTGCAACATTTGCTTCAAGACCTTTGCTTGCAACTCGGCTCTGGAGATTCACTTCCGGAGTCACACCAAAGAACGTCCCTTCAAATGCACAGTCTGCGAGCGTGGGTTCTCAACCAAGGTAACCATCGAACCATGTTCCTCTACTTCTAGCTGTTCTAAACTGTTCGTTATGTTTTTCAAGTAAAAATGATAATGGTGTTGGGATTACTGTTACAATATTACGAATACCTTCTAAAATCATAGCTCCCGTAGGCGTAGATTTTCTATAGACTAGAAGTTGGAATCGCGGCTCAATTGCATGGGTCCATGCTCATTTTACTGCCTTATTTTGTAACTTTTTGCGTGTAAATCAAATGCGTCGCTGTAAAAACGTAAAGCGCAAATTGGGCACAACATTTCCCTTCCAATCACAGTTCTTACCAACTATTCAATAGGTACCTATGAACTATGTGTGCACTGACTTGAAACAAAATTTGTTAAAAATTGCATGATGCGTGAGAAAAGCGTTTGTTTCCCATCATTGAATATTGACTGCGCCATTAAATACCAATTAGGTTGCTCCTTAGTGGCATCAATGAATTCAAGAACCTTTGTGCCATTTTCTCCGTCATGAACTGTGCATAAGAAGGCATGAATAAGAATATTTCCCCTTCAGTGTGTGATTCGTAATCGGTGCTCTCCACGCATGTTTGATGGCTTTTTACTGTGCAGATGAGTTGCACACTCCTTGATTCAAACTCACATGAAAATTAGGATTTAGGAAACATGTTATTATTGTGATGAGTGAGAGAGAGGCTCAATTAATTTCAAGTAAAGTCAGTATCTGACAATTCAGATAGGTTCAGCATTAATGCTACTCAATACTCGGGCTTTGCTGACGTGATTCATTGAACAACACCAAGATCTCATCATTCTGTTGAAATAATGCATTTTTACTAATCTATCATAGAAGGGTAGGTCATACATTAATCAAATACGTAATTATCTGCCAGTGGCAGTATTATTATTATAACATGCTAGAAAATTAACATGTAGCTTAAAATCTTACGCATAAAATGTCTTACTTTTTTGTAATAAATCATTAGTGAAATTGGTGTTATTTTGGATTAATTTCAGGGCAATTCAGCCCCACTCGATGCCCAACCCAAGCGTGATTGTGTCTGTGATCAGTGGCGTATCCAGAGGGGGGACAGTGGGCCCGGGGCACCAGACAATCTGGCAGCGTCTGACGTTGCCGTCAAGAATCCCAAAAGACGGGACAGAAAGCGAAATGGAAACGATGATTCCAATAGGCACAAAAGGGGCGGATCAAGCGGCCACAAGAAGTACAGTTCTCTGCCCCCGCTACTGTGCAACCCTGGATACGCTGCTGAATGGACCCCTTTATTGGTAAGGGTGCCGATACAAGTACCTAAAAAACAGCTATTCGCTCGATTGTTGCAGTCGCTCAATGTTTTGTCGCTCGCTCGCTCGCTCGCATAATAATAATTAAGTTTATAGTAATATTAATATTTTTTTAAATCTATCATCAAAGAGTAGAAACTAGCTTGTATGGTGTATTACGTGTTGTAGCTTGTATTTTTTACCATGGTGGACGTTGTGAATAACTACGCATGGCATGATTTTCTTACAAAAATGCTTACTTTAAGACACTGCACAAAATGCTACACAATAATAAAAATAAATTAGAATTGGTATAATTTCTAGGCATAAATGTAAAAATGTGCTTCGTTTTGCTTAACGGATCTGATTGAAGCAATATTCCCTTCGAGAATATCTGATAACATCTCTCTAATATGTTCTCTCTGCGCTCTGTATTTGACATATTACCTTATTTACTAATCCAATAATTAGATGTTCCTGTAGTTTGCTTCAAAATTACACTGACAATTACAGACATCCTTCTTTTATACTATTTCAATGTATTTATCTCTCCTGTTAACGCTAATTAACATTGATTGCTATTTGCTACAGCATTTAATCGTAGGTTATGTTGCCGATCAAAATAACGGCTCACACAGACTGTTTGTCGTCTACAGGGTAACATGAAGCAGCACATGCTAACGCACAAGATCCGGGACATGCCGTCCCACTTGTTTGAGAACATCAAGCCACCGCACCCGCCGATGCTTCATCATGGAGACACAAACACTTCCAACGATGACACAAGCAGCGTGCACGAAGACGTTCGTCCTCCGCCCCCACCGCCTCCGCCTAAGATCGAGTCACCAATCATGAAGATGGACATCGGTATGAAGAGATCGCCTCCCGAGGGAGAGTCGCTGCTGCCGATTCCCAAGAGACAGCCAAGTGAGTTTCCTATGTTTTACATGTACTTGAGTAGAAAATAATACTCTCTTTCATATGAATAGTCATCTATCCAGATCAGATAACTAAACTCAAAATTGGTACTACATATTACTTATAAAAGTGTTGGATAAGAAGTGAGTTATTTATGTACGTTATTCTAATTATGTCTGTTTCTAATGTACTGGATGTGATACTATTTACCTTTGGTGAAAAGATTTTAACAACTTATTTTTTTTGTGTAGATAATATGCTTTTAAAGGGAAAAAAATCTGACAGTCCTTATTTAATTGCTTTGACTAACAGCATATTCTCACCCTAACCTTTTCACTTTAAAAATGATTAACAATAACATTTTAATATAACTGCTATTAGAATAATCGTTGCAAATGTCGGCAACTGCTTCTTGCTAATGTAGTGGAGTGGATGTGTGTTTGCAGGCTTGCCAAAGCACTTGTGCAATGTTTGCAATAAGAACTTCTCATCTTCGTCGGCCTTGCAGATACATATGAGAACGCATACAGGTGACAAGCCGTTCCGGTGCACCGTGTGCCAGAAAGCATTCACCACCAAAGGCAACCTTAAGGTAACTATCCCGATTAGCCGTTATTGCCGTAGGTTTCCGACTCACTTACGAGTAACACTGCATGTGAAATTCTCCCCACTTTGCAGATGAAATACTAATAGAATAATTCCAATTTGAGAGCCTCAAAGCCTTGCAGCTTGTGTAAATGAAATACCTACAGCCAAAAAATTGTTCCTTTTCTACTGCAACTTAAAGATATACTCTACATACAACAAAAATGCTCCAATATTCTAATAACAATAACTGCATGCTAAATCAACCTACCCAAACAACAATGTTATGCACGGATATCTACGCACACAAGGTAATGTAAATATGAATGCATGAGTTGCTTTACTAATGCTTTTACGCAGCTTATTAACCAGTAAGATTTTTTTATTTAATGACAAACGCTTCATACTATCCTCAATGTATAATATCGGACCTATAAAAAAATACATTGAACCTCTAATAATCTGGCAAAATGTCTTTGTAATATTTCCCCCCAAAGTATCCCGTGTTTGTTCATTACTGTTATTATTACCCCCCGAGAATTTGAATTGCAGGTTGTCTTATGCGTCCTGTTTGGCACCTGTTGGCTTGTCTTCAGGTACACATGGGCACACACATGTGGAGCAATGGAGCATCGCGGCGTGGCCGACGAATGTCCTTGGACCTGCCACCCATCCCAATGACGCCCAAGGACTCCGAGTTCCTTCAACGGAGACCTGACCTCTTCTACCCGTACCTGCCTGCGCCCTTTCTCAACGGCATGCAACAAAAGGTAACTAATATAGCTGGGAAAATGCTCGGCTGTCATGGTTTGACCACGTGATGAGAATTGTTACAAGACAGATTTCAGGTTCAATTTCCACAAATGTTGATATATTTTTTTAAGGATTTAGGAACTATGAACGTTGCACACATTAGGCATAAAATATACATTGTAACCCTTTCCTAAAACACTTTAGATTTTATTATTAAGTTTGCAACTGCACTTTCCAAAAATGTCATCCAATCCGGGA
>LVVV01431691.1:0-10226 GCA_001676325.1 Amphinemura sulcicollis
ATTTCATCAAATGTATAAACGTTTATTTTCTGGTATCAAAAACTTTCTACGATCAGGGCCTCCTGGGCCCCGCTGGGCCCCAGAGGGGCCCAGAAGGCCGGGGTCTAGTCAGCATTTGCTGAAATGCTGACCGTTAGATCCGCCCCTGCTTGGATCTTATATCAGCACAGATCAGGTGAGTTTATAACCCACAACCAAAGCATAACCAGCAAATACGACAGTACGAATAGTTTTACGACAATACTTAGGTGGTAGCAGTGAGAAAATAGATATTCAAAACTTAATTGTTTATTGAAATAAAACACAACAGTCAAGACGAGTTCCAACATAACCTGATGAAATTCAGATTAAATCTTAGTGGATTACTAATCCAAAACACACTCATGAAATCAATCTAGATACCTATTACCATAGCAATACTAGGTAGGTATGTTCCAGCAAGTCTCCTTATTTTGGAATGTAAATTACGTAAAACATGTAGTGAACATTCGCAGTGCCCGTTTTTGCTAGCTAGTAGCAAGGCATTGTGAGAACCTGTAAGCCTCACCTCTCACTCACCCCTTAACCTCAGTCAACCGACAGCAAATAATTCCAGTCACTTGCTTGCTACAACAAACTCTTCATTGAATACAAAAAATTTGTAATAATCGGAGCGATTCTCTCCGGATTGTTATTGTGCACATCGTGATTGCCTTCAACCAGTTGATAAGTAACATTTCCTTTTGCCTTGTACGCATCGACAACAGTCTTGAAATCGTCCATTTGGAACCAGCCAACAGTTTCACGAGCAAGAATAATGAGATGTGGGCATACAATTTTCTCGACAACTTCCAAGTGCTGTTCGACATACATAAACGGTCGCAAGCCGTTCTTGAGTCGCTGGTCTGTTCTGAAACGGTACCCTTTCTCTGTGACTAGCAACGAACGAATGATCAAGGCCTGCGCTGCATCCGAAGAAAGCTTGCTACTTCTGTTTTCCACCATTCTATTAAGTGCCTCTTCGAACGAGTAGACAGGCGCCTGCCTTGTCGCCAGCTTAGTCTCGATGTCGATGAGATTGTCGTAGAGCATTCGTTGCCGCGTGAGAATCGAGTGCGAAGGCATTATGGGTGTCGTTGTTATGGCATCTAGCATAATAAGCTTGGAGACCGTCTCGGGAAAAAGTGCAGTGTAGAATGCTCCGATCTGCCCGCCCAGGCTATGGCCCATATAAGTGAACTTGGTCCATCGTAAATGCACAATGATCCTCTTGATGGCAGTCACATAGTCAAGGAAATTGAGGGGCACTCCAGGCGGAAAGTGGGACGAATGGCCGTGCCCAGGAAGGTCGATTGCGACGAAGTAGAACGAGTTTGGCAGCAGCGGAATGAGACGGTCGAAAGAACCAGCATTGTCTTGAAGTCCATGGACAGCAAGCACTGGCCAGCCACAAGGGTCATTCCAGCACTTCACTGAAAGGCCAAAGAACTCAAGTTTAGTTAGCTGGGAGAGGAATTCGAAAAGGAGCCTTTGTGTTAATGTCTTACCATGGCATCCCTGTGTCCAAACACAAAACAAAAAACAAAACAAAAACACCCCCTCTATGTATACATCTCTGGAGATTTGTAATTGTACAACACTTTTTGGTCCAGAATTACAATCTAGGAAGAATTTAGATTTGTCACAAACATGGGATCACCATGGTGACAGCCGCCTAGGTTTTGCTTTTGTTCCGAGGATTTTCCTAGGAACAGCGTTGTTCCTCGATTATAATACCGGGCCTAAGTCAGTTCTTAGGGTTGTTAGTGTAGGTAGTTCCTCAGTTGCATTACTGAGAGTAAGAGAATTTTTTTAATTTTAGATAGATTTTGTAAATCTATTACAAAATGATCCACCCTCGGTCCCAAGCTAATTACATTGGTGAGATTGGAAAATTTTGTCATTAGAAAAGCATTGCTATTTGTAACAAGAAAGTAATACTCACCAGAGATTTGACCCCACGGTACTGGAATCTCCTGCTCTGAGCACAGTCCGGGGGTAGCCGTCACAAAAGATGATGCCACAAGATCCATGGCTCTTCTGAAATGATTCCAAACCCAGTGAACCTCAGAATAGGTACCAAAGAATAAATTTAGAATAACTGTGCATTGAATGTCTCATGTTTATTATTAACCATAAATAACCAATGCCTTAGAAATGTTGCGAGGAGATATAAATACCTAAAATTGTTAAATCAAAGAAAATATTCTACTTTAAAACTTCATCAGTTTCACTCATTATGGGATGGGTAATGTTGACCAACGAGCAATATCCCATTGACAATTTATTACAGTAGAAATCTCAGGAAAGTAGTAACTACAAGTATGCAAGCCTAAAATGTGGCCTTAAAGCTAAGTCCAAGCATTGCTAGTCAGACATCTATCATTGAATTTGGAATAATATGTCATTATTTATCTTGTTGCCCTCCCAAGCACCTCGAGGTCCTAAAGATGTCTCATGTCACTGTAGAAAATCCAGATATTATGAAATTCTTCAAGATGACACAGCAAGAAAATACCAATGACCAAATACCTTGGTTATAGATGGGTATCTAGTTTAAGCAGTTCATATTCAAAGTCCAAACATGACATTTTTCGTTCCGTTTGATTCTCATAGGCATGTTGAAGAAAATTTACCCTCGTGTTCTAGTGAATATAAATCTATGTCCCAATTACTGTCCGTAACTGCAACTACAGCTACAAACTTGCTACAACCAGCTGCCCAAACTACCTTCTGCTAGGTACAAAGCAATATCCTTTTTATTGGCAATTTTCATAATAACTTCTAAAAAAGTAAAATAGGTAACTAACCTTTTGGAGTTAAATCAGAAGGAAAAGGGAAACAGTGATAGTCCAAGAACTGAACAGAATCCTTAGATCATTTGAAGAGGTATTAACTTCTCTAGGCAGTGTGGAAAGATATTTTCACGCGAACAGATAAGGTTGATAACACAATTTTTACTCACTATTTCTTTGGTACTTCTACCTGCGTCAACCTCTCACGTTTCCAGGCGGTATCTCCTTGGCGCGTGCCTGCTGAAATGACAAAATGTGGGCTGTCAGAATTAAATAAGGAGGGGGAAATTCAAATAACACCACAGTTCCGAAAAGCATGCACACAAACTCAATGATGCTACTAAATTGAGAGCCGCAACTAAATATTTCTATTGGAAGTTTTATAATTGTTTTATATTTTATAAATAAATTTTCTCTAATTTTATATCTTCTGTAACAAATGTATAAATACTGTGATAATATAAAATAATATATGCTTACTCTCACAACATACCAGTGTACAGTGACCACTGACCAGACATCCCGATTTTCCCAGGACAGCCCCGGTTTTGAGGGACCTGTCCTGGTCTCCCGAGAGACACCACCCGGGACGCCTAAATGTCCCGGTATTTCAATCTTTCCATTCTTATTAGTTTTGTCGTTATAATTTCAAATACTCTGCCTCCAAAAACTAACTTTATCATTAATTGAGTGTAAGTAAACGAACATCACTTTTAAGCTATAGTTAATTTAATGCTTGTCTATTCCTCCATGTATAAGCTAAACCTTTCCTGGAACCCATCACTGAAGTGGCATGCAGTCCATGGGAGCAAGGGAAGCACTGCTTCCTTAGCAAACTAGCGTGGGAGGTAACCTTTGCACCAAGGTGTATATAAGTAAGGTTTTAAAACCAAATCACACTCTTTGCACGTCAGCGCATAATGTAAACATTTCATTTCAAGTCATTCTGTTAAAATGCTCAGATTTGGTGCAAAATATCGCCGCCAGGTGCTTTTGCACTCGAGGTGCACATTAGCTAGCTTTGAAAGCACACAGCATGCAAACAGAGGGTGCATAATAATGTCGTTGCAATTTTATTGATTTTGGGGACGTTTTTAACAAATTTCCTAAATTTTTTAAATGCTATCAAAATATACTAATATCACTTCCCGGCAATAGTTTGCACCATGAGTATTTTCACGGAATAACTTTAATAATATGAATAAAGACTTGCTAATGCTCTTCCCCTAACAGCAAACTCACCGCACGCCACTGCCATCACAAATCCATACTATGTGTTGTAGCCAACAATCATAACAAAATGTCCCGGTTTTGAAGTTTCAATATGTGGTCACCCTATACCAGTGGTACACGGTTTTTATAATAAACCCTCTTTGTCACATTCGCGCAAGTGCCATTTTAATTAATAAGTGTAAAAGTAATCGTCCCCATATCCAAGAACACATATTATGTATAGCATATTTATAGCATATATATTCAGCATATATACTGAAATACGTAATGTAAGGCTTGTCAATAGTAGAATTTAAAAATTGTGAAAAAATTACATTTCTGCGGAAAATTTCAACATAGATTCTTGACAAATTTCACAACCCCCCTAGCTAAAATCCGCGACCCCCGTGGGAGCCAAGATGCAGTTTGAGAACCACTGCATTATACAATAAACATAACACAACTTAACATTAAAAGAAAATAAGGAAATGACCAGAAATAACGAGTAAAAGTTAGAATATAGATTCCAAAACAAATTACCCTGAAATCAAACAGAGAAGCCCACGGTTACGTGTTCTACACAGGGTCCACTAGACCTCCGAGCCATATTGCTACCCGCGTGAATTAAGAAGAGCAAATAATGGCGTTAAGGTGCCTCCGGAGTCACGTGACTAATTGCTAGAGTTCAATTTATTTTAATGCTTAGCCCAATTTTGTGGAGCCTGTTTGACCTTTCCGACCCTTATCAGTTATAAGCCAGTATTTTCGCTCTCTCGCTCCAGTCACAAGTGAGGTAGAGAACCCAACTATGATGACAGACTAATTGCCTAGTTGAATCACGGTACCGTCCGATGAAATAATCGTGAACCTGAGCTTCAAAATTTGACACTAAACGCCTTCGGTTCTCTCGTCCACAAATTCACAGATTTGACATTACCGTCACTTATAGTGTGCAAGTATTTGTTTCCATTTACCATTTTAAAATTTTTAAATCTCATTTCGTTTTTGTTTTACAGGCAATTAAAAAATTTGCCTAAATTTTAACATTTTTTTAAAGAAAGCTAAAAAAAGCTGTAAAATTTTGAAAATGGTAAATGGAAAGACAAAAACCGACGCCTAGACCAGTGCCACAGGGCCAGGTGTCAAAACAGTGCATCGTTAAGCCTCAATAATCAATCGAAAAGAAAAATACCTTCTTTATCCATACGAATGTTTTGGTTATCACATCTCATAAAGTAGAGCCAGAAATCCCAAAGGCGTTTTCCTTATGGACTCCGGCCTCCTCTTTACGCTGCATTTGGGACCACAATTGCTTGTGCTTTGTCACACTGCGTGATTCATGCTAAAAGGCCTAAGAAAGAGTAACATATCTGCAAAATATCCTTTAAATAACGTAAGCCTTTTAAAAAGGGGAATTTGGGAAAAAATTGGATTTTTTAATTGTTATATTTTTTTAACCTTTGGTCAATGTTTGATCAAACTTAGAATGACCAAGATGTGACAAAACAAGCCGGTTATAATTTTCATCATTAAGCTTCAAAGAAAACAAAAAAAAAAAATTTGTAAGTTCTTTCTCTTTCACTTTTCTTGGTTGAGGAATTCTGAATGGTAAATAAATCTTGACCACTCGTTTTAAGGAAATTGCTGTTGTCAACGTTGTCCCACCTCACCCCTCTCCAAATTCCACCATTTTCACTGGGTACTCCTTGGACTTTGAAAACCAATCTCAATTCGCCAAAGTAAAAGGCAGATAGTTATCAATTTAGGTAGGTTGTGGAAGCTGCTAGCTTGTGTTATTTGAGACGAGCCGATAGGATTGTTCAGTTACCACAGCCTAGCACGCTAGGCCAGGGTGAAAAAAATGCTGCTGGACACAACTGTTTGCTGTAACAAGAAGCACAGGGTTCCAATTGGCATCCAGGAACCTCCAGCAACAAAATCCTCATTTCTAGGAGTTCAAAGGCATAAAAAGACAGTGGTTATGAAGCAGACCAATTTAATATCGAATAAACTTGATTTATAACAATAAAAGGAAAAATTTAAACAATTTAAAACAAGGTAGCATTCTGTGAAAGTTCTGTCTTGTGAAAACTGAGGAATCGGAACAAATCAGGTTAAGATCCGATTAAGCTATAAAAATTAATTCATAGTAGTCAGTCATAACTTCTTTGCTACTGTGGATAAAAAATATATAGGCAATAGTATTTGCACATAATATCTACTGGCTCTTTCTGCCAGTTGATTTTTATTTGAAAACTTTCAACACTTAAAGGTGGTCAAGCTATGCAAAATATCGGTAATCTATTCTGCACTTATGAAAATAAAATAGTAAATTGATGAACTTAATTGTACTCTGTATTGTTAAGTTGTAAGAAATGAAACGGAAAAGATGTCAGCTCAAAACTGAAATGGTCATGTTGCCACAAACTTGAGAACACGCAAAATATCCCAGACCATTGCTGCAAACGGCTGTTGTCAAGCAGCAGAGATTCACAAACCATGTACTTGCAATGTGTACCAAGAGCACTAGTTTCTACTAGCTGGTCTGGGTAAAAGCTGATTGATTGTACCAACTTTTGAATGGCTCAACACGTCAAGAGGGGTTAGTTAGTACTTATCAGAGATCTATGGCAAAGGTTCGGTTTAAAATTCAACTGAATGCACATGATCCTAATTCACGAGGTCATTATTTGACTCCTACCGTAGCCAAGCCATGGTCTCTAACTAGTCTGGTACAAACCATAGACCGTATTGCGAGCCGGCCGAGTGCGTCAAATGGAATATGGCCACGCACTTCAAAAGGTAGCCAGAATGAGGTCATATTCAATATACTGCCACCAACTGATAACTGATGCATGTCAAAAAATGTCTGTTTTCCCAATTTTGAGCCGTGGCTAGTGCGACACACCTCCACCAAGCTTAGAATGAGCATCCACCCCTGGCTTCAAGTAACAATTGCCAGCAAGTGGATTTTGACTGGACAACTATATCGAGTACAGAACACGCATTGTCAAGTATCTGCCTGCCGAACAAGAAATTCTCCTGGAGCAATGCCGCCTATTAATAAATGCTGCGAGGGAAGAGGAAAAGAGAGGAAGTACGCAATTTAAACAAAATAGAGGAAGATGCAAGAGAGCACTACTTTTTAATGTTTCAGGTTTCAACTTTGTACTCTCGCTATTGAAGTAGCGTACCTCCCATATTTACCTCGTTCCAAACAGTATCCAACATTTGAATTACAAGTAAAAACTCTAAGTAGGAACAGCACAGTGCATCGAATGACAAAAACGAACAGCATTTAAGTAGATGACCTCATTTTGGATAGCGCTTTTCTTTTGCAAATATGATCCTATTCCACTTTTCCCACTTTTGCTTTTCATTTGTTTTTATCATTGAGCAACATCAACTACTTACAACTAAGTATCATTTATCAATATGGATTAGAAATAAGTAATAGCTATTATTCATTTATAATATTAATTCATCACAGCAATTAAACTCGAGAGGATCTGCCAATCACAGAGCCAAGTGTAAACATTTTTTTAAATATATGTCTCTCTAGTGTGGTATTCCTAGATCTGCGTGAGCAGCGGGTCCGAAGTGTGATCACACTCAAGCCTACAGCTGTACATTTCCAAGCAGGGTTGCAAGTCATCGTGCTACCGCTCCCAGTGACGCAACTAGCCGGTGTCTAACAGTAGATCGGCACAAAAGCAAAAACTTGCAGCAGGTGCTACAAAGAGAAAATTAAAAAGTAACCCGAATTTTGTTTATGATCGCAAAACACATTGCTATTTAATTGATATTCTTTTAGCCTATTTCTGTGTTTGATTTTGCATCACAAGTGGAACTTTAATGGTTTTGCAATGCACATTATAATAAAAAGGGCTTTCGGTGATTGAAAATAATTATCTTGATTGACAACAAGCAATGGTCAGCAAACATTTAAAAGCAACAAGACTTGCAGTTGTCTATTTGTAAGGCATATCATTCCCAAGCTTTTATTGCTTTCTTAGCTTTGCACAAACAGGTACTGAGTACATCCTAAAATCAATATCAAGGGTCTGTTCAATTGTAAGTATTGCACACTCCAGGCTTAATCATGACAACAAAGTGAAATCCAAAACTACAATTTTCCCCTCTTTTCAGCAAACTGAAATAAGTTTCAAAAGAGGTCTTTAGAGTTCCATGATTCCATTATCATATGAACTAATTGATGCAACATTTTGGGTGTACCCTTTATTTGTTTGCACAAAGAAACTTTTACTAATGATTTTTAAAAAGTACTCTCTCAAACTTAGGAATGATATTACACTAACCAATGACTGGGTTACGTGCGTTTACGGGATACTTGTCGCCAAACCAAATCAAGCAAAGCCAAGCTAACCAAACCTAAATCTCGCAAAATCAAATGGATGGCGAATTGTACCATCACCCTCTGGCACCCTCTCTCACCCTCAGTTACAAATATGAGGCTCCCTTTTTGAACAGCTTAAAACAATAGAAGTTATGCTTATTAAATGGTGGATATAAATATCCTCAATAAAAAATTACCATTAGGAATTCATCGGAATAAATATAATCTACGGTGTTTTAAAAAAAAACTCCGAAAGCCTCATTGTTGCAACCTAGAGGAAGTACAGTTCATTGGACAAGTTCCTTTGCACGCTGCAAGTCACAACCAACTATAACAGGAAAAGTGTCCACTTGCTCACATCCGTAAAGTATGATACAACCTCCCAAATCTATTCATGATTCACTTTCAACATCGAAGCACTCGTGACGACGAGCCATTCAAATACGTATACATAGTAGTAAGGATCCTCGGTAGACATTTAATTTCACATGCATTCGTTGATGAAAAAGTAACACTTGCAAGAGAAACTTGACCATATCGCAGGTCCGTTCATCGACGAAAAAGACAGAAAGAGACAAGAAAAATTGTATGGGCAATCTTTGTTGGCGCCCATGTGTGGTGGTTTCATCGAAACTCGGCGTCTCCCGCTCCAAAAAGGAGAAGGAGCAACGCTCCTAGCGCAGCCGTGCAAAAAGAGCCGCAGCTAACATTAGTATGTACAAATGCAGACACGACAAACATTATCCAATGAGCCAAGGGGCAAAGAGAACAGCAACGATGCCTCCTTGCGCCAATTCCACTAGAACCTAGCCCGTAAAGTATGTACACAGAGGGCACTAGTGGCAGGTCAGACCAAGTGACCCCACCAAGCTATCATTTACAGCAAGCCTAAGCAAGTCAGTCCAGGGGATCAATTAACACACATTTTGCTACACCTCCTTAACCCTATGTTACACTAGCTAGAGTAGGAATTTGCAAGATTGCGCAACGCTTTGGTGTCACGGGAAAACCGAGTATCTTGAAAATATGCACAAAAAATTATTTAGAATTTTTCAAAGTGTAAAACCGATAACTGAAAGTAAAAACATAGTCTTTCTAACCTCTCTAATTGAGACATATAATGGAGGGTTCCCACTTGCACCGTTTTCCACCGACATCGTCCGAGACGATTTTTTGTTCTCGACCAATCACAGTCAAGTATGCCACTGGTTTTAATCTCTGAAAATGACGGACGACATTGGCCATCGTCTTCCGTCGAAAGTAGCCCCAACTTCTACTTTGGCCGACAATAACGTCCGATTTTACCGGAAGATGCATGCTTAAAATTCACACCGCTAGATGGCCCCGCACTCAGCTGAGATTCTGATTTCGGTTTGCGTTAAATTTCGCACGCTGTCATATTTTGCCATTGTGTTTTTAGAGGTTTTTAGAGATTTTTCGAGTTTTATAGAGTAATTAGATATTATAAAAATGATGTCCAGAACGCCGAATGATTCCAACACTTTGATCGAGCTTGTTCGGGACCGGGAATCCTTGTACAACAACACTCAGTGCACCAATCCCTTTCCATTTCTCTTTCAGCAAAAATCGGCAAAAATTCGGGATCTCTCCTTGTAAGAAAATTTTGATCGCCTGTGTAAAAGGTATAGCAATACTGCCCTACGTCGTTGTAATTCGATCGAACAGCACTACTGACTGGCTGGCATAACCTACAATGTGTCAAGTTGAAACCCCTCGTTATCAGTTCCCACTAGGCAGTGTTCGGTTCCGCCGAGAAAAACGTGCAGTGGGAAAAGGGGTGGCAAATCTCGGCCGTTATCGGTGGAAGACGTTGCGAGTGGGAA
>LVVV01431692.1:0-10228 GCA_001676325.1 Amphinemura sulcicollis
ATCCGAACCCGGGACCTTCAGCTTAACGCGCCGATGCTCTACCGCTGAGCTAAGTGGACACAACAATGTCGATGACATGATAAGTCGTGTCCACTTAGCTCAGCGGTAGAGCATTGGCACGTTAAGCTGAAGGTCGCGGGTTCGGATCCTGGAGTGGAAGACATTTTTGAGTCGGTAGTTGCAAACTTGATATTAAAATCTACTACCCATTGCGAGCTTTCGTAATTTAAACTAGATTCAACTAATGACATTTAATCAGGTTTAATCAGGTATTGGTTAACCCTTTTTATGATTCCAGGTGGTTTTCGCCTGGGCCAAATCCACACACGAAACAAGACGACTGGCTTTTCAATGGCGGATACTGGGATCGCAATTTCTCACACATTACTGACATATTCTGATCTTAAGAATATCATCCAGCATCCAAAACTCAGCTCTTCACAACAAGATTACTTTCAAGAACCAAACAAAAGAAAAAGAATGCGACATGTCATACGTAATGCTTACCTTGCTGATGTTAACTTGGTAACTTGGTTTACATGAATAACATGGTATGAGTAATCAATCAGGTCAAAGGTCATTTTAATACATGCTCACAAACAAATGCAGTTTGACATTCATCATCCTTGATAGTGTCATTATGCATTCATCATTTTCAACAACTGATCAAAGGAACATTTTCAACAAACTTGCTAGAAAATCTGATATGTCGATATTATTTTCAAACAAATTTTGATTCTGAAACCATATCAAATATGCGTGAACTTTTATGGTCTGAATACTGCACTAGTTATCTTTGAAGAGAGTGAGGGAGGTTGTAGAGGTGATATAAAATAGTTGGTAATTGCTTGGTTAAAAAATTTTTTTTCTTATTATTATTTTTATTGACAGCTTGCTGTCAGGTTTATGCTTGCATAAAAAAGATATTGATTTGGTGTAGATTCTAATGTTGAAGCATTCATTGCGCTCTAATGACCGTAGCAATAAATTCATGGTGAATGCATTTCAATCATTAATTAGTGTCTCAAATTAACCCTGAAAGAGGTTGAAAATATCTATGCAGTTTTAAATTTACCAGATTGCATACTACTACGATAATAAAGTATGCGCAAAGGCTTGGGTTTTTTTTTTCAGATATCAAATGCCAAAAAAACAAAATTTGTTATATTTCACATGAATTTTATAGAGCAGTTAGTGTTGGTTTAAAATTTTCTCAATAGCTGTGATGAATTAATGATTTAGCTAAAGGACTAGCCTTTTGATTAGTGATCATAGAGTCAAATCGCTGTTGATATTATGTAAAAAAAAATCGTTAGTTACTCAAAAATTAGAATCATTCTATTTTTGAAATTGGAAAAATTTCTCATAAAAATATTCAACTATTTCAATCTTTTAACAACTTTGGCAACAAAAAAATGCTCTGAAGCGAAAAACATATGGCCACTGTGAATACGCATACACACCTATCATCTCCCCCCAAAACCATGGTCTTGCAAGGGTACTTACCTACTAGATTCTTACACAGAGGTCCGAATAGACTCGAATAAATATTTTTCCAATGTAAGCTCTAAAATATTAGTGTGGATCAGAATAATGACAATTAAATGAAATGAATGACGGAGAGGCCTAACTCTAGCAATTAAACTAAGAAAGCACTGCTATTGGGTCGAGTATCTAACATAATCAAGGAGCTTGCGGAATGCTTCTTCAGTTGCAAGTTTTACATAAAGGATGTCAAGTCATGGAAAAGAACAGAAAGTATTAATATTGGAAAATTGAGATGATGTCTACATTTAGTAGTGGTGAACCGCAGGAAATGGTCAGTAAAATTACCACCAACTTGGATTCTTGTTTGTCCACACAAGCTCGTTCTTTAGTACCCCTCTTAGCTCATTATATTATAAACCTACCTGTAATCACTGCACATGCCATTTTGAAACATTAGTTGTGCAGAAAAGAGGATTTTGATAGCTGCACAGTGCACTTTATGCTGCATAGATGTCCAGGCAAGAAATAACTCAGCTTTTCATGTCATTGTATTTAACAATTGTTAGTAGAGGCTTATCGGAGAATTGAATAATATAAGTGAATAGCAAGCATTTAAGATATCCATCACTTGCATTGTCTTACCTTAAACTTTTTGCACCAATGAAGCATTGCTAAGAACAAGCACATTTCTTCTGTGAAAACTAAAATTAAATGTTTTTATTCTGTTAGCTGCATGAACTTTAGATGTTGCCTACGTAATATTTCATTGTTCAATGTTGTGAAATGTCCTGCACTGCATGCATTGAATGTTATAAACTGCACTCTGCCAAAAGAAACTGCATGTATTAGAAAAAGAATTTAGGTAGGTCGTACTTGCACAAAGTATATGTTAATAAAAATAAGTAGTGCACTTGCAGAATTTAGATGCACTATCCTTGTAATGTATATTTATAGAAACAATAACAGCAAATGATCTTAATGATTAAATTATATTGATGTAGACACAGTTGGCTGACACAACAGGCATGTCTTATAAAGGTTGAATATAATTTCATGTGCAAAATTGTACAAATGGATGCCCTGGGGTAGTATTAACAATGGCTTAATAACAACATAATAATTCATCAAAGTAATAATGAATCATCAGAAGATGTGTAATGAAATCTACATAAGTAGTGGCACAAATGCAAGCACGTATTGTTTACCATTACTAAATGTGGGCGAGACATTTCACTTTGGGGCCCATTTTCTTTGTGCCCATCCAGCGCTAGAGCGGTATAATCACTCTCTCTCTTTCCCCCACTTTGAAATTCCAGAGCAACTCACCAAAACGCAGAGTTTAGATTATACTGGGCAATCTGGCCCACGACTTCCAAAGATTGCCTACACTTGGCGCATTCTTGCCCAATCCTGCGCAAATCTTGGCAATCCTATTACGTACAGCCTCTGCGTTAAAAACTCACTTCCTTGCATTCCAAAGAATGAGCTGCCTAGAAGTTTGCTGGAGCTAAAGCATCGAATGATATCTATGATAATTGTATGTTGTGCTGTTTGAATTCTTTCAATAGGGTTCAGCAAGACTGTTTTTAACCCCGTTTGTTTCAAACATTGGAGCAGCTCACTGGAATTTTTGGTGTCAATTTGATGTTTCAACCGACTTCCCCAAGATGCTCAGAGGCACACTGATTCACATTCCAGATCTAGAGTATTGATTGAAACAGACATTTTGCATTAATGCCAAATATCCTGATCCCTGACGAGCAATGGGTAAAGGGAACAATTTATTTTCTCAAGCATTCCCTTAAGAGTGGCTAGCACTGCATCACTGTTTATGCATTATTTAAGTCATGATTTCTTTATTTTTTGTTTAGTGAAGCCAGACCAGCTCCCAAGCAACTAAGACGTGTTAGGAGGGGCTGTAAATCGACAAGGGCGGAATGAGGAGACGGCCATACACTTTGGGCTGAGGACTTCCCCCAAAATTTACTTAGAATGGTTTCAGGCCTTCATGGAAAAACCACATCCTGAATAGCCAGGGTCCTGGGACCTCCCGAATACTGATGCGCTTGCACTCTGCCACCTCCTCGATGTGATGGTTACATGTTTTCTTTGTTTTTTTATAGTTGTGAATTGCAGAGTTTTAGTTGATATGTAGCCTGCCTTTGTTGTGAACAGTTTAGCGTTCTACTGGGGGTCTTTACTATTATGGTCTCACTGGTCAAAGAAAACTGTCAAATAATTATGTGAGAATAATGTCTACGAAGGCCAAATCGAAGGTTTTGAAAAGTTTTTCAAAAATGTTCGACACGTCGATCACCGCATTTGTTTTCGATAGTCTTCTAACCAAGTGGTTATGCACATTTAAAATCATGCTTTAAATTTGTATTTTGACCATACTACTGTCAATTGCCAAGACCATTTTTCACCTGATCTATAACATGCTGTTAATCTTGACACTGCTAAATCATTAAGATTAAGCCGCCATATTATTGGACAATACAATTGGTGTAATGTAAATAAACAGAATAATATATTAGATACATATAAATGCATATATTGACCATTGAAAGTATATTATTGTGCGCAAAAAAATGCCACACTTTTGCAGTTTCTGCTGCTATCCTTACTCATCTGGCAAAATGAGTACCTATGTATACTTACTAGGGGAATTAGTATTAATGTTATCATGGAATAAAACATGTCAGCTGCTGGATGTTAAATTAGATTTAAATAGTTGTAGGAATGAACTCTCTTGGCAATCGTTACTTTCCAATATTGAGACCAAATTTATGTGGCATGCTTAGAAGTTATGGGCTGCTTAGTATCATGCCCAGTACAGTGCGCTTATTGAAAACCTGAATGGGATGGCACCTATTTTAAAGTGCTGTTCATTAACAAATAAACAACTAGATTCTTTGAAATTACAAAAGAAATTTGTCCAAATCTTACTTTGTTCAAGTTATTTCAAAACAGTGAGTTTGCGATAT
Organism: Amphinemura sulcicollis; assembly: GCA_001676325.1. Taxonomy (NCBI): domain Eukaryota; kingdom Metazoa; phylum Arthropoda; class Insecta; order Plecoptera; family Nemouridae; genus Amphinemura; species Amphinemura sulcicollis. The sequence goes on from LVVV01431692.1 coordinate 4,476, forward strand.
GATATCACTGGGAGGTTATTTGATCTGGAGCATTAAGGCTGGATTATTTTGAGTCAAAATATTGATCAGAAATGGATATAAAGTGAACAGAAATTCTTCCGGAGTTCAGAATTTCATCTTATTTTAAAAATTAGATAATTATCTAAGTAAAGATAATGCATTAGAGGTTGTGAAATGCCGTTCGCAAACTCTCTTTGAGGTGCGCATTGGTACTGCTGAAAATACAATTACTTTCAGGCTAAATGCTCTGTTGTCTCACAGCAAAGTAAAGAAATAAAAATGAAACAAAAACTTGTCTGCAAAAGTTCTACAAAGAATTTTAGCTTGATACGTCAGAGATCACAATTGATATAATATGAATCAATAAGCTACCAAAATATTTTAACCTACATGCCGTTGAACAGTTGTTCAGCAACTGCATTACTTGGAATTTGATGTGCATAGTAGAAATGAAGTCAAGAACTGCTTTAAATGTGAATAAAAATGATTGTTGCATCATACAAGTTGACATGACTAGCCTAGAATTAAAATTGGATTAATAGAAAGTGCTGTTGATTTTGAACGGAAGTCAAAAACGTTGTCTGCTATCACAATTACACTTCATAGACTGTAATATATACTATGTAGGATCAGGTGAACCCTGATGTCGGCTTAGCCTGTATTAATCGGTTATTGAATTCTTAATATCTAGGAGGATTGCGTTTTTAATGCATTGACAAGCAACCAGGACAAATTTAACAAATGTGAAACCAGAGAATAACATATATATGCTGAAGCTTAAAAGCATTATTATCTGTTGTTGCTAGAGAAATGTATATCACTATTTTATTTTAAAATATTGTATTTATTAGCCTGTTGCTTTGATTTCATCATCTGAAAGAGGTTGCTATTTGCCGAAGAAAATGTATTTCTGTTAAAAATAATTAGATATCTGAAACTGAAAGATTTATTGGTTATTAATTTATTCTTATACGTAGGCCGACATCCTTTGTCCTTATTTGATTAAGCCTTAGCAGTATCCTGAAAAATTTCCAGCCAAGATGTTTTCCTTTCTCCAAACTCTAAGCACTCTTTTACGTTTAAAATCTGAAAATTGTGAATGGACAGCAGCTACTACATATTGTCAGCCCAAACATAGCAAAGGTATATGGTAAATAATTGTTTGTATTTCAGTATTTGCTTTCGAATTGCGTGGCTGTGTTAACCTGCCAGTCAAGGGCAATTATTTCTATTGGCCATTGGTAAACCTTCGATCGGTACACAGGGTTCCGTGAGATTAATCACTTGTAATATAAAATAAATCAGTAATGTTTGCATCAAAGGCTTTATTTAAAATTCTGAGTACACTTGGTCACAATGCAGGCACTTTCAGTCAAAACATTTTTAGATAGGACTCTGCCCGTGGTGAAATTTGCTAAAACTTGTTGGCATAAATTGCAATCACATAGAAACTCAAATATTTAGGTGGTATTAAATTCTAAAAGGGAGCATTGGAGTACTGGCAAGCTTCCAAAGATCCAAGGAAGTAAGTTTTCCCTATATTTTGCATCAGGTCCACTAAATAATTTGGCTGCATTTCCATCAATGGTACGGGGAACTCGTTGTTGGGGCAGGGGACACAGATCTCGTTGTAAGCTATCCCGTATTCGCCTCGTACGAGGGAGCAAGGCAACCCGATCTTGTCAGCAAGAATCTTGAAGAGCAGTGATCGCTCTAGGTGCAGTCCGGCTTTCAGATGTCCTAGTGGCAGGATATTCAGCTCATCACGCCCCTGAAATATTAATGTTTGTGAAGCTTCAACAATGACAGGAACAAAAGACTTCTCACGTAGTTTTTGGATTATATAATAAAATAGATTTCCAGGAAACTCTAGCAAACTCCAGTGACATACCTACACTAATTATTATTCGATAAACAAATATTTAATGTTTGACCCATTAAGCCCCAAAAAAAAGTTATTTGTTGTTATTTATTATGAGGTACGTTACAGAGTAGAACGTTAAAAAAAGAAAAAACAAAAAAAATCCGTCCATCTTCCCCAATAAAGGGGTGTGCTTGGGCAGGTACAGTGGGCAGATTAGGTGCGATATGGGGCAAAGCAAAGTCGCTCTACACATAGCGGTTTCAAACACAGCCTGCAACACTAGCGACCTTGGTAAGGTTAGCACAATTGGTTTTCGATGCGTTTGGGGTTGGGGCCTTGGTTTTTCCGATCCAAACCATTTGTTGCTAATTATGTTGGACGACTTTTCATTGGTGTTGGTCGCATGAACTCTCGTGCTTTAGCCCGGCTGAACAAAAATTTGTCCATGATTGTCACTTGTCAAGTCTTGTTTAGTAAAAAATGCAGTCGCCAAGCATTTAACATTTCCAAGCTGCCAAGCCACCCTCCAAAACAACCCCCGAAAAATTGCCAAAATAAAAATTGCACGGAAGAATAGGAATAGATAGAAAATAGGATAGGAATAGAGTGCAGATTTACTAAACACTAGACTTTATACTCCAGATATGTGATGACATAAAAATAATGATCAAATTTGCCACCTTTTGAATTGTGAAATTCAAAACTTGGAAAAACGTGACACTATAATCGTATGTAAATGGTAATCATGATGCAAAAGTAGCTGTGTACGCATTTTTGATTTCAGCAAACTTTTATTTGTAACATTCGATAGATCTGCTCTTTGGGCTACAGGAAAATATACAAAGATACCAGAACCTATAGGTACTTTATAGCAGACTGTACTTCAGAGGAGAGACGCCCGACACTTAAATCGCTAGACCCGCTCTTTTTTACAATGGCTTAAAATCACTAAAAAGCCAAAACAATCTTCCAAAACTTGTCATCCCTAAAAATTGCAGCATGGGGGTGAACTTTTCAATGATAGTGGCATAGTCACCCTCAAAACCCACCACACTCCCCAGAGTTTTGTTATAGTTATTTTGTATTGTGAAGACGCACCGGGTCACCCCAATAAACCTTTGAAAATTCTTCGAAAAAACTTGTCAGATATTAGTGAAAGGTCCAGATTGCAACAAGCGATATACTCAGTCTTTTATCCTATACAAATCTTTAGTTGATACTGTCGCCTTCGAAATTCTCGAGGTGGGGAGTCAGCATTGTAGGGAATTATCGAGCCGCCAGGCATAGCATAATTTTTCAACAGATTCGCCCACTTAGTGTTGTAGTCCTAAAATATTTAGAGGGTGCTAGCCCGCAACTGAAATCCTTTTCTTACCTTTAATTCCCACACGGACACATTAAAGAAGTTGACTAGGTTGGCTAAATTGTCAGTGGACCCAGACATTCTCAGCACAACAAATTTGGCCAGAATTTCAACAGCTTTAACAACTCCTGTGTCAGTAAGGAATGAGTTAACCGAATCTTCTTCGCCTTTGCTATGGGTAATGAAAAAAATTAATTAATTGATCAGTTTTATAAATATAGAGCACTCTTTGCCATCATAAAATTACATATTGGAAATCATGTACTTACTCATCAATTCCCATCTTTTCTTTCATCTCAACACGCAAATCGTTCAAGTAAATACCAAGCTCATTGTCAATGGGACAAACTCCGTATTTCTCCAAAGACAAATTTAGACTGTCACTGTTAGTCTCAGAACTTTGGGAGGTGTTGCGAATAATTGGGGCTGAAGTCAGAGATCGTCGTTGGTACTTGCTCTTTCGGCCTTTGAGTCGACGATTGAGGCTGTTTGTGCGCTTTTGGATGCTAGCTCTCCTCCCTGATGCCACGCTAGCGGTCGGGCTGACTGCCTGGCCGAGCTCTAGGCTGCTTTCCCGGCTCGAGTTTGGGCTTATCAAATCGCCGTACAACAAGATTGCCTTGCGCTGCCAAATTCTAGCCACGCTAGTCTGTCCGAGATCTAGGATGCAAAGCACTTCTAATTAATCTTTGGAAACCTAGTAATTTCTCCATAAATTTGATTTAACAAGGATTTGATTGAGTGTCAAACACCTATGCACTTAAAATCAGGAACAATCTGCACTAGGGCCTGGTGTCACTAGTTTCTCAACTCAGAGTTAAAGTGGCAGTTGAGTTATTTGTCATGGCAACAGCCAATCACATGCAGTGAATTCTATTTTAACTCTGAGTTGGGATCTAACTGAAAGTTAAAAAATTGGTGGGGATCCAGCCTTCTTTTACAAATTGAGGGGGGGGGGGCTGCAACCACAAGATTTTTAGTTCAAAGTTTTATAGTTAAAGAAAACCTATACTGTACTTCAGATATTGAATATGCTAAGGGGCAAAGTTGAGTCGAGCTTGAGAAGAAACACAAGGGAGATTGGGTAGAAAGAGGAGTTGTTTTCTTCATCGCAGCTTCATCTTTCTACTTGCATCGGTCTAGGAAAGCAAGGATAGAGAACATGGAAAATTGAAACTGCAGTCTCATAATGTAAGTTGTAACAAACATGAAATGTGTACATTTATTTCCCAAATACTGTGTGAGTGGATATGCTGTATGCACTAACCTGCAAGAGGCCCTGGGTAACTGGATTTTTTGATCTGAGGCTGCCACACATGTGCCAAGCCATCAGGTTTAGGAAGCTCAGTCTTAAAATTGCACACGTACAATGTTTCAGTTGGACACTTCTTGTCACGAAGCAGATTGTCCAGTACTTCGATGTTTCCTTTCATAGTAGCCGCGATGTAGAACCCTTCCACAGTGATGTCTTTGATTTCAAGACGGCGGCAATACGCAAACTTGGACGGCAGATGGTGGTCATATATCTGCTGCAGGGCTTTCTTCCAAGCCGGACAGGCAATCATCATCGCTATATCATCTCTCATGCTGCAATCAGATTGTTTCGCTTAGTGGAGGCATTTTTACCAGATCATATTATAGAAATGCAAATGAGTCTCATAGCATTTCTAACTTGTAACGTCCAATTTAATTCTGTGATGTGCTTTTATTACAGCCGCAATTTATTATTGATGCGTTATCATGCAAGCCTTTGTGGTTTATTAGGTGAATTATTAGTTGGCCTTCATTACAGTAAATATTTATTTTTAATTGAATAGAATTGTTGCAATTACGAACATAAATCGGAGTTGGAATGGTTTTTTATGTCTGAACCACACATTTTCCTATGAACTTTGGGAATGGGAATTATATTTCAAATGCAATGAAAGTTATAGGCTTAAGACTGCATTGCTAAGACTGTAGGCTCAATTATAAAGCTTCAAAAAGCAAGAGTACAATAAAATGCAAGGCTTTTGAAGATTTGAGAATTGATAACTGGTTTTATTGGCACCTGAATTATTAACTTTCCCTCCGTGAAATAGGTATAAAAATAAGACATTTTAATAATTTGCTATCAGAATCTATATATTTTCTTAATTGAACCTGGGTTTGGGTTGTAAAAGTAATTTTCCTTTTTTGAAATCATAATGATTGTTTCTGAACAATCATGAGTTCTGCAAATCTTCAAAAATTCTGTTTCAAACAAGAAACTGGCCCAATTCAGAACAACCAAATTTGCAAGGAATTATAATTTGGTACAATTATTCTTACTATGGTAGCGCTGGTAAAATGTCGGCCACCGACAAGGTCCTTTATAGGACCACCAAACTATTCTAACAGAGCAAAACTGTTACATCGCCTATCATCACTCACCAGCTCTGAACCACTTCGCCTTAACTATCCTTACTATGAAAGGAAAGCGAGACAGGAAAAATGTGTAACTGAACCGGGATACGAACCCGGGACCTTCTGATTGCCGGTCAGATG
>LVVV01431693.1:0-10235 GCA_001676325.1 Amphinemura sulcicollis
CCGAGGCTGAGGAATTGAAAATTGGATAGCTGGTTAAGGAGATGGTGATGTGGAAAATAAAAATGGTGGGAAATTGAAATATTGCTAAGGAATTGAGCGCCAAATTTGACCGACAAATAAAACAGCTGACCCAAAATCGTAGCGACATACCATGAAACGGGCTCCGAACTCGCATTGCATTATCTGTCGTCCAAATCGCCTAAACGCAAACACGATTAAATGCAATCGGATGCACCTTATACTTGAGTCGCTGTCCGTTTTTGATAACAACCTCATTATCTAATCTATCAAAAGACGCCGCCGCCGCGTCTTGACCGTGGACTTTTCACCGTGTTCCTTGCAGTGAAAGTTCATTTAAAGCAGATGCCACTATTTACACTAAAATACAGGGTACGTCGGGCAAAGCGCCGACCACTACAGGTCCTAATAAGGGATCAAATCAAGCGTCATCACGACATGCAGACAAGTGATGATGATGATAACGCATTGTGTTTAGTTAGAATGCAGCGCGGTGCATTCATCATGTCGGCTGCCAGCTTGCAATGAGATGCAGTCTCTAGTTTCAGTCTCTTACCTCTGAATCACTCGTCGTGATTTTACCGCCGCCGGCGTCGTCCGGGGCCTTGGCTTCGAATCCTGTTTATGGTGACATTGCTCTTAGTAACAGCTTGGTCGCGTCAATGGAGTTGACTTTGGTCTGTGTGGACTGATGGAAATCGTGGAGGATAGCATCCACTTGTCGTTTGCTTGTGTATAGTGTGTTTTGGCGGGCGTTTCGGTCTTTTGGCCTCGACCTGGTGACAGATTCTTTTAGTATCACGACGATTTGGCTAGAAAAAAACCGAAGACAGCTTCTAGCATCTTAGCACTATCTTAGTAGGTACTCTTCCATAGTTTTCATCCGACACTTGTGTTATCTTGTGACGGAAAAGTTAGGCATTGGATCTGTCTTTCAATAAGCGAACTGCAGTAAACGGAAATTTAGGGGACGTTGCTTTCTGAAATCACCGAAGTTAAGCAACACTTTCTGAGGTCAATTATTGGATGGGTCACCACATGCCTAGTTCCGTTTGGGAGAGAGATTGGAGAGAGTAAACAGCTTCACTTACCTTGCGTCTCAACCTCTTGACCGCATTGGATTAGTGGAGGAATCCTGGTGTTCGAGTCAAAGGTACAGCCTTTCGCATAGGACCTTTGGTAGGACGTTAGGCTCTGCGATAAAAGTATAAACGACACGCCGATACCGGATTTCCTATTTTTCTGGACTAAACTATGGTTCATCACCATCCTTGGTATCAAATCGTCGGTAATCGGCCAGTTGCACGTGGCCTGCCAAAAAATGCGTCGTTCAACATCGCAAATCAGTCAGAATTTGAAAGCTCTGTGGTAATTCGTTAGATGATTCATTGTGATTGGTGATCGACCTTCTGGATTCCTTTTAATGCATCTCAATGGGACTTCGAATCACAACTGCGCCACATGGCAAATAATTCTCATCGAAGGCAATGATTGACGATTGTGCCAGCTAATGACACCTGACGATTCTTGCTCTCACCGTACATGAACGTAAACAGCAAAGCAAAATCCAGCAAAAAGAGACAGCTACATTGGCGCAATCACATTTTCACCACCTCCAAAACGGCTAACGGTCCGCAACAACATATTACCAACAGCTCTTATCTCTCGAGGCCGACCGACAGCGAGTCCGATCTTAACAAATCGCGCCCACCTGTTCGCACCTTCAACCCTCGCCGGCTCCCTTTACCTCCCCCGACCGCGTCCCGGCGCCCATCGGGTCGTTTCGACGACGCTCCAGTCGGCGACCGCGACGTCGGCCACGCCGATGACGACCCCGGGCGTCGGGATGGGGTAGGACGCCCACGTGTGTGCGTTGTGCAACTGGCCGCAGACGTCGCTTTAGTGTGCATATAGCGATGGAGAAATCTGGGCTAGCTGGTAGCTTGGGATTGTTGCAGGGGTAATTGATGGAGGTTGTAATCTGTGGTCAAGGCAGGCGATGTTTGTGATGACTGGTTTCGAAGGGGCTGTCCAGGACTGTGCTCTCATTCGTCTTTGCTTTGCCAAATTTTATAACCATTAGAACAGTTTTTTGCTTATTCGATTTACGTATACATGAACCGTCCATGTTAGCCATGCTATTCAAGAATCTAGCTGACAAATGATTGAATTTTGGCGGACGGCAATGGGATTTTTTCGAAAATTATCTCTATTGAGCTAAGTGTGCCGTGCGATTATTTGCTATTTTAGCAAAAGCTCCGAGGACTCTGCTACAGATGTACTTGAGCTAGAAGTCCCAAAACTTCTCACGTCTAGAGATGGACGAAATGCTTATTGAGCAGTTTTTAAACTTTTGCCTAACAGGTTTTTTGGAACTTCACGTTTCCAAAAAGCTTATCATCAGGACCAATATTGTGTTCGGCATAGATATCTATACATTTTCTAATCGGTGGCGATTGGCTACGTTGTCATGGAACGAATCTAGACACAATTTTGATTGATCTCGTCCATGGTCGTGAGAATATCCATGAAATATGACCACCTTGGGGCAATTGATTTGTATATAGTGATCCGATAAAGATCACTCTTCATTGTACCGTTATGCGTTTATTCTTGAGTCGTTATAAACCGCCTCGTGGTGAATATGTCGTGTTTTGCTACTTGGGGCGGCATTGGCTCAGAATCACCCGATCAAATTTTGAACGCTAGATAAAAAGATACGGAGATAAGGAGGAATTCTGAGAACACCTTGATCAGTAAGGTAAAATGTGTACAGTTAATTTCGTCTGATAAGACATAAAAATAAACTTATGTGATGTGGATTAACCACGTCGCCTCAATTGAGTGTCTCCATAGCGCATATCTTATCTCCGTTTCCCCTAATATGGAGAATGTTTTAGCATTTTTTGTTGATGATTTCTTTTTTGATTGAGCATAATTCGAGTAAATTGCTTATATCTTGCGCCTATCACAATACTTGGATTGAATTGGGAAATGTACAAACACGTAGCTCAGGTAAAGCGGGACAAACCACTCCTTCTCGGTCTGAAATGCAGTGTAGGACAAGCGATAAACTTGCAAGATCTTGCTCTCGGCTCGACACATCCAACTACTTCTACTTCTACCATGGACTCGACAAAGCACGACTTCAAACAACGCAGGCACCGTCTCGGCGGCGTTGCGCCTCTGCAAACTCGATCTTGTACAACAGAGATCGTCGTTGTTCCTTGTGCCTAGCGGCCGAGTATAGCGCAGGTGTTGCCGTCATATCCTCACCGCTGCTTCACTTGAAGACGCTCGTCTTGTTGCCGAACAGCTGCTACCACTACCTTTCCTTCCTATTCGCGTGGATAAGTGTCCGGTTTCGCCTCGATCTGGAAGTGACCAAAGGGCACGCACCACCGCTGTACGAATTTGCGAAGGGATTATCATATTGGAGCCGTGAAATGGGGTCGTAGATGCTGGGAAAATGGCTAGCTTTTAGTGAGATTTGAAAGCCGGATCTCCCAACTTACGCGGCTGTTTTGTTTGAGCGACTTGTGGGTTAGCGTTAGCATCATATTCCGCAATGTGTAATCGTATGGGGATGTTTTTGAACACGAAAGTTTTCCTTGATAGGTACATAAGATCCTCGCGTTCCTTTGTTTTTTAACTATTCGAGGTTTCGTATGAAACTAGTTCCCTAATCAATGCAAAAATGTCTAAAATTATTGAAGTTGGCACTAAATTAGCGATTCAACAACGCCTCAACCCCAAAGATACTTGTGTTATTAGCCGTCATTTTGTACGGTCATCGTAAACCTTGTTTACAAGCACTTTCCTACCACCCAATTCACGTATTTGTATGACCCTTTGGCTGCTTTCGACAAGTTGCCCACGCAATTTATCGGGTGTTCGATTGTGAATCGTCGATATCCACGCGATCACATCGTATCGCTCACGATTACGCTCTCAAAACGAGATCAATCAATTTACAATTTGCTCTCGCGTCTTAGATCATAGCTATATTATCTTTGGGCGTGTTACCAAAGGGATTCGTTTCACGTTCTGAGATCGTCTCTATGTCTTCAGGTAATTGCAAGGTTTCGTTTGGATTTCTTGGCTTCAAACATTTAATTTACGTTTATAAAATTACCGTTCAAAATTTCTCCGAGTCAGTCACGTTTATTGCAGTAATTACACTTGCGTGATATACCTTCTACAAAAAGCTTCTCATCAAAAACTATTGATGACATATGACACATCATGTAATCAAATATATGTGTACTCGCGTGTCAGAATTGATATTTATATAACAGCCAGTCATCCTTTTATTATGGCGTGGAATATTTTCCATTTAATTTGTTAGTGCGTTTTTTTTAGCTCTTTTAGGAATTTGACTCAACTAATGTTCCCCAGTATTGTTCCATGATAAACCGTGTGGAATGCATCTGAAATCCTTCATTGCGCATTGCATTTACCGAACGCTAGCGAGTACACATTGCAACGTTTCAACTTTTAACAATACGTTGCATTCTTCGAAAGTACTTGCACTATTTTAATTTGCCTTAGTAATTGCAGTTATGCGTTAGTGGAGATTTTGCATTGCTTTTGTGCATGTTCTTGCGTTGATGGTGAAGGAAGGTTGGGGAGGGGAAGGGGGGGGGGTAGGGCAGGAAACGGGTAGACAAATATTTACAGTGCACATTCGCTGCGACGCAAGATCGAGGAATGTGCTGATTAGTTTGTAAATATTGAAAATCGACTCGACTGGTATGTTGGCAATTTTGTGAAGACTTCGGAACGAGTTCACAGGAAATTCGTTTTGCAATTGTCGTCTTTGCTTTGTGGTGTGGAGACCGGAGACAAAGTGTGTGTGGCATTTAAAGTTTAAATGATGTTGGTTTATCTTTTGTGGTCATCTGGGTGTTGTTTTTATCTTGAATCGCATGGAAGTTGAGATAAGAAACTGATTATTATTGACCGAACGTAAACAATTACAGGATTAAATAAAACCGCCAATGTCTAGTCACTATTTTATTGTGAAGCATGTGTGGAAGTGTGGAATTTAGGGGGAGGTATGGGATACAATCGTCCGATAAGAACCGTTCCTTTCAATTTCTAAGTTCAGAGTGTTCAGCGGGGTCGGATTACCCAAAAACTACCCTTAATTTAGTAACCATAATGGAAAAATGAATCCTCCCCCCCCCACCCAATATAATGAATTTGTAATTTAACAAAATAGCACGGCAATACTCATTTTAAATTCAATATAGAAGTCAGGCTGGAGAGTTTCCACTCATCCAAACAATTGGCCTTCGAGGGACTAACTAAGAAGCCAGATCGGCATTTTCATCCAATGACCTAGTAGGCGAAACTTCGTGCCAGCTAATGGGTTAGGTTAGGTTGAGTATTGTCTAGCAGCAGTCTCCTATCCCAACCGAATCCTCATCGAGTACTCTTCTTGCCCGGCTGCAAACGATGATGCCATGGTTGCCTGTGTAGCACTGGATAATGGGGGGTATCTACACTACAATCTCTCTTGGACCAAACCGCATTCCTTGTCGGTCAGTTGCCGCCGCCGCCGCCGCCGCCGCCGTCGTCGTCATCGCTCGGCAGTGAGCGAGCATGTGTGGTACTCGGATCGTGGTACATTATGTTGGTACCAAGACGGATGGTACTCATTTGCGCTCGGTGTTGATGGGTTATTGGGCTGGGTTAGAGAATGGGAAATTCGTTTCTTGTGCCATTGATAGAGATGCGAAATGCTACAGGATTTTGTTTTCCAGAATATTATAGAACACGAGCATGTTCTCCAATTCACATTTATGGTATTGATGCCACTCTAAGATCAATCCATACTTTTTGTTCATATAGGGGTAAAGAATACGAGCAACGGTGACAGAGTATTTATTTTTTAGTTATATCTTTCTACTTTCATGACTATGATGTCATTGCCAATCATCTGATTTTGCAAATATTCACATTTGTTGACATTTCAAGCCAATGGGAAGAATAGCCAAAACCTTGACGACCTGTAAAACCCCAATAATAAACAAAGGACAATGCTTTATTTCTGCTCGAAGGATTATCTCCTGTAGTTTGTATCGCTAGTCACTGGGCAAATACTTGACTTGATATCTTCTTGCAAGGTGTCATTACATCAGTGCAGCTGCCTTATCTATCGAACCTTACAAGTGTACCTAGTAGTTAGTGCCTTCTCTGGCACCTCACGAATTACATAATTGTAAACGGCACATGTTTAAATATATATTTTACTTTTAGTATTTATGGGTGGTTGATATGTCACTCCAAATGAGGGCTCATAAATCTATATGCATTGAAACTATCTGAGATAATTGCGATTTTCGAATAGGGGCCCACAAGCCGCCCCTATATTAGATAAACTTCAAAATTGTTGCGCTGAGCAGCTTTCATTTAGCGAGACTAATTTTGAAATCAAAGAATTGGCTGAATTAGACGAGTTTTGTACAAGCAAACCTTCTCAACCGCCTCATCCCAAATCACCTTTGTGTTTAGAAACTTAGAGAATTATCTGGAAACAAGCTACAGCTACCGGGGACTTGCGTGGGCGGTCATTATCATAAGCCGTTCACAATGCAACCTGGGCTTTGTTTCGATCCGCCACGGATGACCAACTTTCTTCGGTATACAACACCAAAACTGGGACACTTATTTCTGGACATTCCATACGCATGACCGACGATTGTCGTACGCGCACGCACCATCGGTATTTCACATGATTGATCCGAGAACGGCGCTGTATGCGCTCTCTTCTACCACCGCAGAGACTTCCGACGCGTCTGCCCGCCAGATCTCTTGCGCTGTATGTTGACAAAGAACATAGCACCAGCGGAAACCGACAGAGAGCGACCAGATGGGAGCAACTGAGATAGAGACTATCCTTGAGTGACGTCACCCACGTATTACCATACTTTGTTGTACCATATGCCCCAGCGTGTGGCGGGCTTTGGTCTGTGTCCGGACACCTATGCACGTTATCCGTGGTGATGGCTGTGTGTCGGTAACAGCTGGGAAACCATCGGTTTTGTTGTACAGGAGTTACTTTTCACTTTCGTGCCCGGCTAGCTTGGCAAAATGCAGTGAGAGTGCGTCTGCTATATTGAGTGGTTCATGCCGCAGGTGCGAGCGTAATTGTAGGGACAAAGCACCTGAGGTGTAGACATCGATTTGACTTGGCCCTGCCCGTTTTGATAGTTTCTGTTGGTTGCCGTCTAATATGTTGGTGACGATTCACATAAATTCATCTCATCCCTATCCTCCACCTACCCTCCATTTATCTTGAAAAGTCGTATAAAGTTGCAAAGTTTTGGCAAATTTGAGTGGGATTTTATTTCGCGCTTTGCTTGCCGTTCCAGCTCAATGAATTGGTTGTAAAATGTTAATATTTTGGCTCGTGGCCAGCAACAGCATGTCATCTTGAGCATTCAAATTCGGAACATTCGACAGAAGCCTAGATAGGTCCGCAGGTTACTTGTGCATCCGCTTAGTGTATCCATTTAGAATCATGTCTAAGAATTGTCAGGGCGAAGGGGTGGGCTGGGCTGGGATTCGGTGAGCGATGGTTAGCGGTAAATCACGGAAAACCACGGCCAAGACAGCCGGCCACCAGGATCGAACCTGGAACCTCCCGAAGGAGGCCATGCAGACGCGCTCTCACTACATTACCTTGCTCAGGATTATAATTTTTTCTAGGTTTATGTAGCAGTATCGTGTAGGCTCAATGCTAAATTGTAGTAAGGAACCCATTCCAGTACCTCCCGAATTTATTTTTCGTGTGTACTGTAGACGGTAAAGTTTGAGTTGAGAGTGAACACTGGTCCTGCAACGAAATGAGCTAATTACAGGTGGATGTGAACTCTGTTAGAGCGATGACTAATACCGGCAGCCGGCTGGTTTCCAAGGTGGGCCCGCTGGCCGTTGTGTAGCCATCAAGCGGTGTAATAACAGCCGTGCGAATCCGTGCTGCCTCGACCCGACCCATCATGTTCTCGCTCGATTAAAAGTGTCAGCCAGATCAAACTAAACTCATGATGAGGATATTGAACTTTTGATTTGATCGCTCGATGATTAGACGTTTGTCGATCGTATATTTGATTCGTCAATCTGGCTCTCTGATTTGTTTAACCCGGGCCTGCAAAAGATTTTTGTCTGTTGCAAGAATTAGCATTGGAATCCGCAAGGCTGAGTCATCGTGGTTCAATGGTGGTGGGCTCCACAAATTGGCGATCACTTATCTAATTTCGTTGTTTGAGCGATGCCGGCTGGGTGACGAAGTGAAATGTCAATTTAGTTTTGGCGCGAAACGCACCCAATTGTGCGAGTGCGTTTTGCCGGACGAGGTTTTTGCGTGGGGGGGAAACTATTTGACCTTCGAAAGAGCCGTTGGCTTGATGGCAATGATGACCTAATACGCGAGGTGCCGAGTTACCGACGCTGTCGTTGGGTTCTTGGGAGCTCTCTGCAGAGTGTTTGCTTTGCAAGACCTTGAGTTTACTGTCAGTTTTGAGAATAATGTGTCGTTGATTTGGTCTTTCTCTTCAGTTATCAATTTTATGGGTAGTTGACGAAATGGTACACCGCTTTTGTCGCAAATTGTGTGTTAAAAATTCCGAACGTTCATTAGCACGGTAGCATATTGGGAGGCTGTCTGCCCTTCGTTAGGGAGGTCCCAGGTTCGATCCTGGAGGCCCGCGGTTTGCTGCTGATTGTGGTTTTGACCTGGTTTCCCATCTCCACCTTAGGCAAATGTTCGGATAGTTCATCCACCATCAGGGCACAGCACCACAGACTGAATCCCACTTGGTATTATGCAAATAATTTTGGAAAATTACTGCCTATTATCTTACAGTGAAATATAGAAAACGCGCCTTACAAGTGATATGCCTCCCTTCCGTTGTCCTGTCATCTATTATGAATAATCTCTAGGTCCTCGACGACAATTTACCATCATGTCAAGTCAAATCTTCAGACGTTCGCGTCTGAACAGAAACAATCGATATTCAATCCTATATTATTTCCCGCTTCAATAACCCGCGGAACATTCTTGAAATGCTCTTGGTCAGCATGGGTCAGGTCAAAGTCACAGCTAGCCTTCTTTTCGACTTTATTGCGCTACACTTGGATGTCACACATGAACCCCTAGGGTGGGTAACACGAGCCCATCTAATGGTTTGTGTCTATGCTGGTTTATTGGGTTCAAGAAGTAGTAATGTGCGTCTAGTAATGTACGACGATGTAAACACTGGGTATCTGCTAATGAGATCACGTGTGGATCGACAAGGCAGTGCACTTAGTACAGACAATAACATTCCATAGACGTTGCCTTCAATAAATTACAGGTACCGTAGGCTGGGTAAATAACAGGACGATCTCGTGCTAGCGAAGAAATGTGACGTTTTTATGATCTTTAGCGTTACGTAGCGTTTCCCTTGGGGGTATATAGCGAATGTTGATTTTTGTTCGTTATAGGAACTTTGAAATTTCTTAGATTCGAACTCTGCTATGACGCGTTTCCCCAAACCATTGCGCGATTTTTAGAGCGGAGCAAATTTGTTGAGGCAAATTGACGTCGTTTCAGACCTCGATATTCGTGCACTAACAGTTAGGAATATCGGCTCTCTTTTACCACCGAAGTTAAGCAACACCGCGATGCGTCAGGTATTGGATGGGCTACCACCACACAGTTCGGTGTGAGAGGGAATTTGCTGAGCAACAGAAAATCCCAGTAAATTCTCGTCATTCAGTGCCAATGCTCCTAGATACTGACTCATTACTTCTATATAGAGTGCATCATCGAAGACTACTTGCCCATTCAATTAACCTGCTGGCAAGAAGTTTTTGTGCCAACATTGCTCTAACGGTTAGCGGTGGAATCACGTCACGTGCAGACAATAAACACTCTTTGCACCTTCACCTATAGCTTGTTTGTGTGAATCACCCAACATTTTATAGGTGAAGCGGCGTATTTTCTAAAGAGCTGGCCAGGAGTTGGAACGCCTGGGTAGATTTTTATTAGTCAGCTTTCTCAGGCTGACCCTTGGAACCGGCAGAGTCTAGACGGGCGCTGACAATTTCGCAGTGGCGTGCGGAGGGTTTGATACTGGGAGAAGCAAGGTTATTGATGAGCGTAGCGAGCGAAATCTTCAATTTCACTTACTCAAGAAAAAAAGCACTTTTGTGTGTTTGTTTTTTTT
>LVVV01431694.1:0-10241 GCA_001676325.1 Amphinemura sulcicollis
TAACTTGTTCTTGAGGTTGGGTCTGTACCAGCTACCAGGTAACTTGTTCTTGAGGTCAGGTTGGTGCATGAAATCCAAAACAACACATCACCAAACCAATATTCCCAATAACAATCTTCATCTGCGTTGATATTTTAAATGAAAATTAGTGTTTAGATAAGTTTTCTACCGAGAATTATGATTTCTGCCAACTTGGCTGTCATTATTAGTGTGAATGATAATTATGACAACCTACCAGCAGAAATAAAAACAATAATAAATCAAAATCCAGAAATCCCTAAGATGTCTCTTTTGTTTCAATGCATTCTACTCAACAAAACAGAATATAGACCTGAAAATTTTAAACAATGTTTCTTCGTTAACTTGAAGCACTTGCGCAGTCGATCGATAGCATAGTTACGAATTATGGTATATCGAAATATAGAGGACTTTGATTTGGAGTCCACCAAAATTGACTCACCCAGAGTTTCATCTTCTTTCCAAACAACTAAGAATAAAAATGTTACGCAAAACCAGCTTCTCTGACCGTTAAACCGTGCCCTGAGCTGAAATTGACTTAAGAATAATTTGGTACGAGCGCGTTCAGTTTTCCGTCAGCTCCGAGAACTGTCCGGCGGAGACTTCGTGGTTGAGCTGCACGAATGTCTTCGGCGCGAATAGGGGCGGCGGCCACAACATCTTGACCCTATGAAGTGATCCAACCACGCCTGCAAAAGGAGAACACAAGTAAGAATCACACACTAAGTTAACTTGCTTTTACACTCGGGCTAGATGCCATTTGCACGGTAGGGAAGAAATTGTTTATGTTTTCCTCCTTTGTTATGTAATTAATCTAGATGGCATCAATAACACAAACTGAATGGTTTAGCATGTTGGAAACACTGGTTCTCTGAACTCACTGAAGTTAAGCAACACTTTGCTGGGTCAGGTATTGGATGGGTGACCACTATACACATGACCTTTTCTGTTTGGGAGGGAGGTTAGAGGGAGTTAAATGATTATTACAGATTAACTTACTTGCTTATCAACCTCTCAACAGTATTGGATTAGTGGAGGAATCCTGCTGTTCAAGTCATACCATCCTTCAGAAGGGACGTTAAGCCGGTGGTCCCCTTCGTGCTATTGAAAAGAAAAGGCAATGTGCCTGCAAAAGGTTTCCTTCTCCTCTTCTTGGTTATGTTAGGCTCCTTATCATCATCCACTCATTCTCCGATGCATTAGACCAGTACCACAGGGCCAGCTGTCAAAACAGTGTGTCGTAAAACCCCAAGAATCAATCAATCAATCAATCAATCAATCATAACCCAACAACATGTTCACTGACACAATGACTGTGCAATGGTGCAAGAAGAAAGAATTTTCTGTGCTTTCTGATTCCAAGTGATTCCTCCAATGGCAATGAATTCCCGGAACGACAGGGGTTTTGTCACAATCAAATCCCTGACAATCGCATCACATTGAATCTGATTGGCTGAAAGATATATATTTCAACGATTTGTTATCAACTAGGCATAATCATATGGGTATTTCAATTTCATTAGCCAATAGCTACTAGATGGCATCTTAGCACTGACAATCAATTATGTATTAATTAACAAATCAGCATTTTAGAAGAGTTCTACCTGTGGTCTTAGAATCATCAGTACAGGCTAGGTTGCCACACCGGACACATGCCTTTTTATTCACACCGACCGATAATCGATAGCATAGGCCAGGATGCCACCATCGGGCACTTGTCACCTGTATTTACGTAAGCATAGGCAAGGACGCCACCATCGGGCAGAAGTCCGCTTGTATCTTTAGCAACCGTAAAGTCGATAGCCATTGCTTGGGCTCCACACCGGGCATGTCCAACTATATGTATTCAATGTATTGCAAACATTCGTCAATAAAACCGTTTAACGTCAGAATCGTGAGTGTGTACGTAACAATCAATCAATCGTAAATTAACCCTCAAATTAAACCGCAAACGAAAGTAGAGAAGAGTTAACATAATCATTCTAGGAGTTAACAATCGAGCAGTGCGAACAATTCAAGAAGAAACCACACGCTTTGTGTGGCAACATTGCGTGGATCAGGGCGCATGCTGTTCATCATGTGGTACGTCTCTAATTTTGCTTCCGAACTGAGTCAGCACATCTTTCATGTGGTAAACGAAAGGGCTGGGGGCAAATGTCCATGTCCAAGAAAGTAAAGTCTTAAAAGACAACCACTCTGACGGCAGCAAATCCAGGCATGCCGCTAACAACGAGGGTAAGCAAGAAAAACTCACAATCCTCGGGTGGCGTCCATTGGTCATCGGTGTCGCTCTCGCTTTTGTTATCCCAGTCGCTTTCCGGCCTCGGCCTACGCAGAAAATAATTGTCAGAACCTTTTAAATTTTGCACTGTGACTAATTTACAGCCTCGTGCCATAGGAAATTGGTTATCACGTATCAGTAATCACACAAAACAACTTTAATTTTCCAACAGCTCAACAGAGCGTAATGCCGTAATGCATAATACCGTAATGCATAATGCCGTCTCGTTAAACAAGGAGGTCGAAGTTCATCTTGATTTATAATGGCCACTCCGGACGTGCAATGGAACAGTTTGAATTTTCATCTGCTTGACTGGAATCCAGTTGACAAGCCACTACCAATTTTGGTGCCACCAGTTAATTATTTTCTATTACAAAAAAGACATCTGTTGCTCACGATTCCAGTTGTGGGGTCTCTGGAGACTTGTAGCCGTTTGAAAGGCATTCTGCGTCTATTTCGTTATCCGAGTCATCTGATTCGTCGTCCTCCCAATAAGGCACCTCCTCCTCTGGCTTGCTGCCAACCAATCGGTAGTCGGCATTCAGTCGCTGACGCAGACAACTGCGCAGTACCTTGTAGCGTTCCTAGTCACAACAAAGAAAGTGGGTAAGAAAAAATTGGGCCGTTGTGGTTGCTTTTGCGCTCTTTGGAGCTCTCGCCCTACGGTGTTCCTATTGAAGGGGTAACAACAGCATGGGGCAAAGTTTTTATTTAAGAAAAAAGAGAATTTGAAAATAGTTTTCTTTGTCCCGATCACTTATTTATTGGTCTAAGATAAATTGAGACCGCCCCATGTAGGTAGGGGGAGGAGGGGCTCTCGATAAACAACACTCACCGAAGATTTGGCGGGGCAATAGTTGCACTCCATGTCGAGTGCCTCCAGGGAGTCAGGCCAGTCGCTTTCCCATTGGTCCAGCCTATTGTCGTAAAGATCGAGCAGAACCAATCCCGAGAGTTGACTCAGAGCCGAAGGCAGAAGCTCCATCTGTGTAACATGTCAGATCCAGTGGCATATAACACAAGAACACAGCTTTACGAAGCGTGTCTTTTGCTGTTAATCGTTGCCGTGGTGTTTGTTGGTCTCTGTGTTTCCAGGCTGCATTGAAGGGATGGGACAAGATGACACGTACCTGGTTGCTGTCGACGCGGAGATCACGCAGGCTCTGGAGACCGGCTACGGAGTCAGGCAGCGACACAAGGTGGTTGTTGGACAGCAACAGGGTGTGCAGGTTGACTAGTTGGCCCACCTCCTGTTCCAGGGCAGGGTACCAAACGATTACACAACAGAACAAGACGGCAATTAGTCTCGCCGTCGGATGATCAAGAGGCAGATTTCATTGCTGCTTATGGAAAATACACTATAAGGATTGTTGTGCACTACGTTCATAATTAAAGAAAGTCATGTTTCGAGAGACGATTTTGTGCATACTCACAATGAAAATTTATATTTTCTACTAAGGGAAATGAACATGCATTATCGGGTTACAGATAAAATCACCTAGACTGGCATCTCTCCAAGTCACAAAACATTAACATGTAGATACAATTGATCTCTTTCACAATGTTATCTTCCCAACTTACCGACTTGGTCTCTTGGCCTCTTTCCTACTTCGTTATTCACCCTTTAGGCACTGTACTCAGCCTTTTAAGAATAAGTGGCCTGGGTACTTTTGCTTCTTTACAGTGATTGAAATGATTAGGCTAACCTATTTTTTCTAAAAGCTGATATTTTAAAATTAACTAGATCATTTGCATTAAGTCTTTCACAAATAATTAAGCAAAAAAAAAATATGTTTTGTAAAAATTGTCATGTAGAATTAAAATTGTCCCCAACTATGGAACGATCCAATTGTTTTCCTGTTTTCCACTTTGCTCTCCAGCATTACCGTGGGCAGGGTGTGCATCTCGCAGTCTCGCAGGTCCAGGTGCGTGAGCGACTGAAGCGCGCCAATTCCTGACGGCAGCTGAGACAGGTACGTCCCGCGCATCGACAGCTCGGACAGCTGCAAATCACAAAGCCCATTCGAAAACCATGCGGAATAAGAGGTGATGCATTCGCAAAGGGTACCTGAAAACGTGTTACCTACCACAATCAGCAATCATAGTTAGGTACTACTTAATATCGAAAGGAGAGGAGTAAATAAGGGTACGTAATCCCAAGTACATCTCTAGCAACTAAGTGTAACTTGAGTTACGATCTAGCTGATAATATTGATGACTCAGAATGTTGACAACTATGGTTATGCCTCTTTGTTGATATAAAACTGCTTTCCCTCTGGAGATTAATTTTATATGTTAGGCACATGAACGCGCAACAGTTGGTGTGAAATGAGGAACAACAAAATTGATCCGACCTTGAAGAGTCACTAATCTGTCTGCCGATCACGGCTTCGTTCGACTAACCGAGTCCGTAAACTGCAAGATGATTTCGGGAAAGTCCCAAAAACAGTTCCCAGTATTGGCGCCGGTCTTCCCATTGTTGCCGACGCTAAGCGTGACGAGGTTTCGCATCACAGCGAGGAAGCCGAGCTCGTTGATAGAGCAGGCGGTGAGATCAAGGCAGCGCAGGGGCGTACGCATGAGGCCACCTCCTGACATGCCACGAATAGAGCTGTTGCGTGCTGCAGACAATGACCACAGCATGCCACAAGACGTCGACAGCCACTCGGGCAGCTGGAGCAATCGGTTGTCGCTGTCCGGGCCAATTTACCGCTTGTTTTATTATCATTGACGATCACAAAATAAGCACTTTTAAGTTTTAACACAAGTTTTGGACTACAGACAGTACATTTTAAAAAGGTCTTATTGTAGCTACTAATCTTAAGCAAAGTTTAAAGTAGGTATTGACCCTTCATGTTTATCAAATATTTTTCTGCATCTTCTGGCTTTAAATTGCAACCAGGAATTTTCCACAGGATAAAATACATTGGTGAATCTTCCAAGATTGGCTTAAAACCCTAGCTGTACACAAAATCAAACATTTTTTTACTGATAATTTAAAAAAGATGTTTAAAGCCATGAAGTTGCTGGAAGCAAAAATTACCTTAAGTCTAGACTCCGGAGCTTATTTGCACACATCGGTGGAGTCTTGAGGCTGTTGATTGCGTTCCTCGAGATGTCTAGTTCCCGCACATAGCAGAGTCCCAGATAGAAGCAAGCGGGTAAAGTTTCAAGCTGGTTGCCAGCAACTGAGAAACGTTTCACAAGCAACTGACAGAGTTCTTCGGGAAGATCGGTTAATTTATTGTCTACAAGTTCGATAGTGGAAAGGTTAGAGAGGCGACACAGAGATCTGGGCACAGAAGTCAACCCAACTCCACACATCTTAAGGCTACACAGTCTCGAGATGTCAATATGATCTAGTCTTGCTAAGTCTTTGGGAACGGTCTGAAAATCACGATCGGCAATAATGTCATCTTTATCATAGAATTCTTCCGACTCCTCGCCATCAAACACCATTATACTGGGCGCGTGGGGTTAACCTAGACTTTCACTTTGTAAATTGTTAACCTCAAAAGCAACAGGTGCGCCTTTTCCACAACAACAATACCGGAGTCCTGACTGGTTCTGACACCACCGTCAGTCAGAGTAACTAACCGTCAACCCGGGATGATTTGAAACCTAGCCGCCAAAGAAGTTGTATCGTTGGTTTATTCAAAAACGCATTTTTTCCCGATACCTTGTTTATTTTGTAATTTTGTAAAGACATATCACAGGTAGGTTTTTCTTGCTGTTCCCACACGGCCACTCTATGTTCTTACCATGTCAAGCCAAATGTAAATGTTTAACCCTTTTGCAGTAACTCCAGCTACGAGTTAAATGAAAACCTGCCCCAACCCTATACTTATCTTCTGTGTTCTTCGTCTGGGAATCCAACAAATTACCATGATCATTTGTGTTGTTTACATTAGCAGAGTTCTTAGATAGGATCATTGTTGTGTTTAGGGCCCATGTGATTATGCCATGGCCAGAAGAGAGTTTGAATAAATTCTTTTCTTGTCTGCAGTGGGCATCGTTCAAACCGTGCATGCAAAACGTCTTTGTTTAATGTGAAGCGACATTTTGGGTGAGTTGCATCGCTTAAAAGCATTACTTCCAATTATTGTTGTTTTATTTGTTGTACAGATATCTCATTGCATATTGCCTTGACTGGCAAACGAGCCAGTAATTCGAGTCGTCAGATCGCGGTCGGTCGTGCCATCCTCTCGCCAGACTCGTGCGGTCACGACGACGTCCCGACCGACGACCGGCGTCGAAGATCCTCGCCTCGACGGGCACCAAAGGAGTCACGCTTTCCCAGGACCCCTCGGCTGCAGGCAATTGTTTGATCGCTATCATCCGCGGGGCGATACGTTGATCCAGCCAGTCGTGATTGTTTGGTTTCGCTTGGAAATTGGAGTCTTGCCCTCGAAATGGTGAATTAAAATAATTTGACAGATGCAAATCGCGGCGAGCGAGACCGGCCCGTCTCGTGACATACGTTAATCACGATCACGTCTGTTGTTGGTTTATAAACTTGCTTTGTTTCGTTTGCTTGCCGGTAGGTCGTTTTCTGATTCCCAGCCGCTGGAAAGAAATTATGATCGGAACAGTCGTGATTCTTGGGGAAGTGGAAACTATTATTCAAAGACTGGCAGCTTTCATTTGTTATACTGCAAAAAAAAGTTTTTAAACTGACTGCAAAATGTCAACATTACATGGCATCCACTAAAGCCAATTGCAGTTCGAGGGCGAGGACGATTTGACGGCAGGCTGGGAGTGTGAGGTGATCACTCCTCGATGTCCACGCTTCGGCTATCAAAAGATTGGCTGTCCGGTGCTCGCCCGCGGCAGAATAGATCATTGTTTCGACGTTGGGCCAGCGCTTGTTCGCGACCACCCAGGTGGCAGGTCGGCGTCCTGCGATTGTTCCCACCGCCTTCCCAAATCGCTGCGCAGCGCCGCCGGCATGACGCGAGCCCACCGTGATTCATTAGCGGCCATTTGTTTAACAGCAATCGCTCCTCTTCAGATACCCAAGGGTATTTAAAATCAAATAGAATCATAGAGCTCTATCCGGTGGTCGGATATTTTCAGCATATTTCGAACTCTCAGTCTCAGGCCAATTGCGATACTATCGCGTTACTGTTTTTCAGTTTCAGAGGATTCATGGGTGTATCAGGCTGTATTTTCTTGATTGTTGCCGTAAAGCAAACAAACTACGTTTGTAAATATCGAAAGAAGAAAACATTTTCGTTGTTCGATATCTCACTCGATTGCCAAAAGTTTCAGAGAGCTGTAGACATTTGTTTCGTTATAGCGATCAGCCAAATAATGTGGCCCAAAAATAGCTTCCAGTAAATTACAAAAAAGTTATTTCTATCTTTGGCGACGCCGCTCTCGATCCAATACCCTCAACCACGATGACTTTTTAATTGATTGTTGTCGGTCAGTTGCAATTCGTCATCGGAAACGCGATTTACAAACAGGCTTCGGCTGACTTTGATTTGTGTGCGTCGCTTCCGTCGAGCAAGCTTCACTGCAGCTTCCTTGCAGTTCCATCATTAGTTCTACCACAGACCCCACCCAGAATTTCGACGGCGACGACATGCCGCGTACGTACCTGCCATAGAGGAGTCGGCAGTCGGCACCCAATCGTGCCATCTCAAAGGCGACGACGGCGAGGAGGAGGATTCTGTCCCAAGCCCACCGGGCGCCATCAGACCGCGCTGATGACGATCATTTGGCAGAGTGTGCTGCACGTGCGTTTATTTGGTCGGCAGCGCGTGAGGAGAATTTTCAATTTGCGGCCCCCGTCCGCGTCCGCTGCCGACGTCTATCGCCGCTAAGCGCTTTATGATTGCCGCCATAACCATCCTACCACACCCTCACTTCCGATACAGTCAAAAACGCCGATTCTCTGAGAGCTACGAAGTTAAGCAACATTTTAATGGATCAGGTATTGGATGGGTGACCAACATATACACATTGCCTATTTGGTATAAAAAGGTTGGAAGGAGTGAAGTTAGTACGACAGCTTCACTCACATTGTTAAATGCCGTCCTTTAGAAGGAAAGGGAAGGTAGGATCTTAAGTCTATGGCAAGAGCATGCTCCATGCTGGCACCGGGTTTCCCCATACCCCTTTCTAGACTAGGTTAGGTGCATCATCTCTCTTATCATCATCCACTCATTCACAGACGCCATCAGACCAGCGCCATACAGAGCCCGTTTCAAGAGCAATTCGTCGTTAAACCACGCAAATCAATCGGTCAATATGTCAACCAGAGTTAGGGGACAGCTCGGACTGCTTGTTCCTTTCAGCGATCATTTTGAATCGCTGAAGGTGTCCTGTATCGGCTTGACAGCACCTAAACACATCCTCACCAAACTCATTCCCCGCTCCCGGCGGTTTTAGTAGACGACGCCTCGAAAGTGACCTAAACATCTTTCAGGACTGGAATTTAATATACTCAAAGCACCCGGCCAATCGATCAGTTCATCACTCATTATACACGGATGCAATACGGATTCGGATGCATTTTTTCTCCACTTCGCTTTCCTTCCATCCTTGGTCGCCAAGAGAACAGACATTTGAAACAGTAATGTTTTTGGCACAAGCACTGGCACAAGTTTGTAAGGGGAGTGAAAAGTCGCGATCCTCGACATTTTTGGGATTGTCCATCGCCCCTGTCCAGACGTGTCAACGCTGAGCTGCCTGCCAGCCACGATCAAGCGACGCCGACGTCGACGCCTCGAAATAAAGCGTCAGATTGCTGCACCAAGCTTGCCGCGTTCGACACTAGATGGCGGCCGCGGTATCTTGAGGATGGACTGCGTAACGCGGTTGTCGCCGCGCTGAAGACGGTAGCCGCGAAACCTGCTTGCAGCAGCGACGGCCGTCCGCGCTGCGATGGGCAGCAGTTAAAAAGCATCTAACGACCGCGATCGCCTGGACCTCTTAGACTTGGATTAGAATCACGTCCATCTCTCGCTGTCGTTTCCTGACACAAGAATGGAGTGGTGGACAAAGTGCCAGGCCAGGCTCGTCGACAGAGTTTTCTTGATATTTTAAACCTCATTGGCTTAGTAAGATCACCTCGGGAAAAGCAGCGTCGTGCGTATAGTAACAGCGTAGTAACTTTAGCAGCACACAAGACAACTTGAGAGTCGAGTTCTCTCTAAAGGTCAGAGTGGGCCCATTGCCCTCGTGGGTTGAATGCAAACGGGATCAAAGTTTGAAAATTTATTCAACCTTTGATATTTGCTGTGAGCTTGAGCTTGCGGCACCACAAATTTCAAAAATTTATATCCTTCTAAGCATTCGCTATAATCTTAGGTTGGGCAATCTAGACTTGGTAAGCCTAGGACTTAGGAGAGGCGTTTTAGTAGAAACATCATTGACGCAGGAGGTAGGATTTCAGATCACATTTTGGGCGATAAGAGTCTGTGCCTGGTAGGTTGGAAAATCCAAAGACGTCTGGAGTCTGGACAGCGTCATCACCATGACATCCATCTCACCCCTGCGCAGCCGGCAAGCTTTTTCATCATCGAGATAATGGGGTGAAACTAACCACCACGACTTTGTTAGTCTAGCTAGACCCTCTGTGACGGAGTCCAGACAACGAGGCGGCGTCTGTTTGCTGTCCGAAGCCGAAGGGGTCGACGGGGGCGACGGGGGCGACGGGGCCGACGGGGGCGATGGGTCTGCCATCACCAAGTCAACGATCCATGTCGGAGGGTGAGACAACATTTCTTGGGTCCTCCGTCATTGGTTTCACTTTCATCGCAGACTTCTTGCGGGGGTTGGAGGTTTGCCGTCAAGGGTGACGCTGTCCATCCGCCGTCCTGCCAAGAACACGACGGTCCGACGCGTTCAGACAAGACTTGCCAATCGCTCATCGGGAGTAGGGTTGCCATATTTATAAAAATGTACGGCGGGACAAAAACACAAAGAAAAGAAA
>LVVV01431695.1:0-10251 GCA_001676325.1 Amphinemura sulcicollis
CCCCCCCCCCCCCCGCCACAAGAACGTCGCGTGTTCGAGTGTGGTGATAAATGTGTGTGAAATCGCGGCCTCTCGGGGGGCGGCCTAAGAATTTGTCATCATCAATGACTGCCATAACATCCTCGGCTGCATGCGAAAATAGGGACTGGAATTGGATGTGAAATTGTTAGACCCGAGTGATATTGATGACGTTGAAATACTCCGCGAGGCGTAGAGCTTAGAGCGCACGTCATTTGTTTCGCTCTATGCGAAATAAAACGGTTGCCATAGCGTTTGCAATATTCACACACTCCATGTAAATACTGGGATAACACGAGGATATCGGACCTCTGCTGACCTCTGACCTCTACATGACGTTTGCTGACGTTTACTGACGTTGGTCCACTCATTGCTCTAATTGGTGAGTGTGTTATCGTGCATTTACACGACCAACACTGCAAGTACTTCAATTACAAGTAACGATTCAGGGTGCCAAGACTGGATCATGACGACAAATTCCTTGTACAACATTTCTTCACTTCAATATCGCGTTCACTAACCAATAATTCAAGTTCACACGTCTCAAAACAACTAAAAATAAAATAACCCTTACTAAATTGGAAGATTTGACTTATCAATTTATTATTTGTTGTCAATTTTGAATGGTGGTAGCAATGAACATAATCTCTTATTCGCCGTATTTATTTCGGCGATGCTTAACAGATTTCTAGCGTATTACAGACCGATTCAAATTTTTCGTTCGAAAAAGCACCTGAAAACCAGTTCAAAATTTTTGAGTTTTGCACATCGGGGAATTTAAATGACAATTGTAGTTAGCGGAAGTTTTCCAAAACGCAATAATTTTGGGTATTGGCGTGAATAAAATCTAGATAATTTGTCGTCATTGTCTGTTCTATGCACTCTGAACCGACATTTTAGGTGACTCAATTAAAATGGATGAGTTAATCTTTGTGCAACTCACACAAAGACGAGCAGGGGGTACTTGGTGTCGCCGCTGGTGTCAGCGCCTGGTGGCAGCAGCATGCGCACGTTGGCCTTGAACCCTCCGGGCACGTCGACTTGGGTGTCCACCACTTCAGGCAGAGGGCGATCCTTGATCTTCTCCTGCAGCTCGGCGTTGTCCTCCCAGACGGCGAGCAGGGCGGCGGTGTCGGCGCGGTACAGCGCCACGTGGGGCACGTCGGGGCCCGAGCACGTGAGCGCGTAGTGGGAGGCGTCTGTTGGGACAACGTTTTAAGGTCATCGTGGACTGCCACTTGAATCACTAGCCAGCATTGGAGCTAGGCTTGGCTAGGTTAGCTTATACGTCAAGCAGATAATGGCCGCCGCACTTGAAGTATCATGTGAAACTTTGAGATAGAGACGTTCAAACGTTGTTTCTTTTCATAAGAAATCTACAAATTATATTCGTGCCTAATTTGTGAGACTAAGTAATACTGCTTATTGCAAATCGGAAGATTTTGCTTTCCTACGCAATGTCACGATACTAAAACTTATTCAAACAAAGCAGTTGCGATATACCTGAAAGATGCCACCTTGTTAGCACTAAAATGTCATCAAACCTGGCGAGCCTGCAGCTAGAGAGGTTGGGGCTGGGGCGTTGTACCTACCCGTGGAGAAGGAAGCTGACGCGTAGAGGCAGTCGTTGTCGTTGACTGTCTTGATGTCGCAGGAGAGGCACAACGGCGTCCCCAGGCCGTCTTGAGACACGGCGTACACATGGCGTTGCGACGGTGACCGTTCGGGCGTCGCCTGATAGTACCTGCACACGAGGACGGGGGCGTTTAGCGGGCTTGCCAAAATGGGGGAGTTTAGAGAGCTTGTAAACACGGTGATGTTAAGCAGGCTTGCCTATACGTGTTGCTTCGTTCGATTCCTCACCGTTTGCTTGGCACCATGAGATGGATCTCTTTTTGGTAAGAGTATGTTCCTGCGTTGGAAACTTTGGTCCCAGAAACAAACTTTCTAAAAGATATCTGTGGATGCAATCTGCTTTGTTCCATGACGACTAGCGCGATGTCCTACATTCTGAGAGAAGTTTCTGTGCAGTGAGACGGAAAAAACCATTTCGAATAACGTCTCAATAGCGCCGCGCGGTGCCAGCTTACGTAACTAATTAATGAGTACAAATTTACAACCAGACCAGGGACATCTCCACTCCTGGACGTTATTATTTTCCCCGGGAATGACCTACCTTAAGACACGGCCCCAAAATACTAATCCGACAATCCTGCAATCTGCATAACTGCTCGCTGGGCGCGAGCGCAATGTTCGCCCGCGGAATCCGGCCCGACGCGGGTAATTTCCAACGACGCCGCGAAATGAACAGCACTCAGGCCGTCGGTTGTCAATTGTCATCGGCAGGCAGGCGTCGAGCGGACGGGCGTCTACACGCGCCCTCTTGATGAATTCTGATTAGCTAACTTTGATACGTTATGAATAATGTATATGGGAGGATGCAAATGAGGGGTGCTGCATCGAGGCGACGCTGCTGGTGTCCGACTATTCTTGCACGGTAGACTGGAAGCGCGGCATAATTCGCTTGTTTCTGTTCGTTGGCAATTCGCTAGACTCCGTGTCTGTCTGAGTATGGTTCACGTGGAAGCGCCAAGCTCTTACTTGCCAAGCTTCGCAATATGTACGTACCAAGTGAGTGCTCTGCAGTTATCGCGATCGAAAAGACGGATCGTAATATTTATTGAGAAAATTTTTGTTGCTTATTACCTAAAACCGGGTGCGATGTACTTTGATTTTGGAATTTTTTGGCCGAAAATAGTTTGGTCTGTGGACAATTTCCACTGAAGGACAGGTATACACCAAGTGGCACAACATGTCTACGACAAGATTGCATCGCGTGGAGATAAGAATTTTGACCAAGTTTCATGCAGAAGCCGTCCGTGAAGCACCAAAATCGAAACTCTTTGGGAAAAAAATCGGCGTTCCACTTTCAACGTTTCAAAATACACTCAAATCGATTCGGTGGCCTTGAAAATTAGTGCAGCCAAGTCAATTTGAAAGTCGTAGATAAATTTTTCCCCCCACGAGAACTGGAATTGTAAACGGTATTTTCCCCCGGCGAGAGATTAGGCAAAGTTTTTTAAAATGTGTCTCCTAATTTGACGCGAAACAAAGCTATCCGTTTCATTCAGGCCTGACTTTTCTCGATCCGTGTACTCACACAATGCCATTGGCCTCGTCCCAAGCGTAGATGTTGGTGACGACCAGGCGACCCGAGGTGAGCGACTTGGGCGAGGCGTCAGTGACGACCGTCAGGTGGCGGTACTTGCCGAGGGCGCCTTGGGTTTGTGACATCAGTGTCAGGAACGAATCCCCCGCGGCGTCGTACTTGGGCTGCTGAACGTCGATCCAGCCGTTGTTCTCGCGGATCACGAAGGGCTGAAAGAGTCGACGGTGACCTTGTGTTGTCCGAGTGTAGGGGCATTGTCTAGTCGAATTCTGTTGGTCGCTAGATTGCATTCGGACTGCGACAGTTGAACCACGGTTCATTTTCACCGCCTCTCCTAAACCGTGTACGTAATTTTACACCAACATTGCTCGCCGCTTTGCTGGGAAAACTTTGTAGCTCAACGGGAATTGTTTTCTTAATTGCAATGCGCTGCATTTGAAGGCGCATTTAAAACATGCATTTCGCACCAATTCGTTCTCATTTTCCAGCTAAACTTGGATGGGTGGTGGTTTTAAATTCATCGGAAAATTTACTGACGACATTAGTGAAATTTCCAGTGGAAATGATGATCGAAATCAGGCAAACTTGCACGGAACTAGACTATAGCAACTTCAACTGTTCCCCAGCGCATAATTGATTCAAATGGCCGTGGATCGCACGGCGCCGAGTTGCCAACTTTTGAGCGCCAATCTCGCTGAGATTCGACGATTTCTTGGCGCCATTTCGCCGGCGTTAAAAGCAAGAGAGAGTAAAGCCATTCCCAAAGATTCCCTGAAGATTTGTTTAGTCTCTCTTAAATGTTCCACTTTGTGCAGAGATTTAGAGTTAAATTCGAATGCATGGTTCTTATCTTTATACATCAAATAATATCACAAAACCGACGGCCTCTTTTGGGGACTACACCCGGGCCCATCTGGCGACAGGGGAGGACCCCCCCCCCCGTGCCACGTATGTAGCACCCACTTTGAAGACACGCACCTTGGTCTGGTCGCCGGTCTTGACGTCGTACTCTGTGACCTGCACCACGTTCTGCACCCTGTTGGCCCAGACGCCCGCCACTCTCTCTCCGGCCCACGAGACTTCGGCCAGGATGTGGTCACTGCAAACACACAGACTGCATTGCAGGACACTCCAGGACACCCAGGATAATAACATCGGACAGTTGAGCAACGTTGAAGCATCGGTTTTCTGAGATCACCGAAGTTAAGCAACATTGCTCTGGGTCAGGTATTGCATGGGTGACCACCAAAAACATGACTAGTTCTGTTTGGGAGAGAGGTTAGAGGAACTGAAGTTAAGTAACATTGCTCTGGGTCAGGTATTGGATGGGTACCCCCGGAATAAACACATGAGCAGTTCTGTTTGGGAGATGGGTTTGTGTGACAGTAGTTTCACTCGTCTTGCTGCTGAGTACAGGCAGCTTCCTGGTCGAGGGACTTACTCTGAGACGACTTCGGTGGGCGCCGGGAGGTCAACTTGAACAAACTCGGCGTCTGTCAGAAGATTGACCACCTTTAGCGTCACTGCCGGGTTCGGTGTGCCCGGCTAAAACACAATAACCAGCCAACGATCAGCTTCAAGAGCAATAATTATTAACATGATTATTCAACGTTTAATTTGATGGGAACCAGATCACATGATTCGCCTGGAACGGTTTTGGACTTTACAGTTTACAGGCAACGAGACTCCAATCATCTGATAGCTGGGCAGCATAACACCCGTCCCCGGTCAGTTTGGAATAGTTTTCTTTCTTCTGGTGCACCGATGTATGTTATACAGAACGCCGAGGTTGGCGAAGCACCTAGCGCTAGTAAAACACGGTCGCGGCGTCGTTTGTTCGCGGAAAGCAATTACGCAGCGAGGCGTGAGTCATTGCGCTAATTACCAGGCAGCGCAATTAGCAATTACCCGATGGCGCGGAGGGAAACAATAATTGATGTAAATTGTAAACACGGTGCGCGCGCATGCAGGGGGTTGATGTTATCGGAAGAGGAACAAAGTGCAAAGAAACTAAAGAGACACGGAAGTACGATGTTCCAGCCTCCTTGATTGATGCAGTCCGATTGAAATCTTGCCGATCAGCTCGCAATTGACAGCAACGAGATAGAAGAAGGCTGGGCGGCCTCTAATTCAACTCTTCAACATATGTTTTCTCTGACGGGGGTTGTATTGGGTTCAACGGAGTTAAAATAACTACTCTCCAAAGAAACCTTCCGGGTGTATTTGTTCAATTTGCTTGATTTGTTTGTAACAAATAACATTTCTATTTTGACACTAACAATTCACAAGTCTCACGCACCCAAAACTCTGTCCACCATTGAAATCGAAGTCGACACAACACCCAGTACAAAGTAGAGTACTTCGCAATTGTAGCGTTGAATATTTCAAACATGGAGAGAGGTCGAGGTTTTACTATAAATTAAACACGGCCTGCTTTCCCTCTGTGTGCGGGTTGTAAATAGTTTGGTTAAATTAATTGATTTAAATGCAATCAATCTAAAAACACTAACTCGCTGCACAAACATGGGGAGGCCATTAATCGCGTGTCTATAGTCGCCTGTCCCGAGGGGATCTCTGTACAAAATATCAGTCGACATTGCATCATGAGCCTTCATATACCTAGCTGGTTGCAGGTCGGGCAACATTACAGGTAGAGACTCAAAAACCTTAAATCTGCATTATTTTGTTGTGTTTTACATTTTTCTATAGTTTGGGACAAAAATATGAAGTGCTTTTGGCAATAAATCTCCAAAAAATTTCGTAAATTTTGAATAGGTCCAAGACTATCGATCCGATTTTCATGAAAAGCGGGTCTACATTGAAAGCACTTTATAGGCGCTGCAAATTTCGTCCCAATCTGAGCAGGCGTTCGGCAGCTAGAGCGCGAAAAGCATATACACGCACACAATCAAACAAAACAATCACACAAACACACAGAAGTGATGTGTTTCTGTGGCAATGAAGCAATGAAGCAATGAAGCAATGAAGCAATGAAGCAATGAAGTGAAGTTCGCCATGGCACCACCCACCCTACCGGTACCTACGAGCTAGCTGCAGCCAAATTAGCACTTGCCGGTCTATCCTACCTTGTGGTATC
The DNA here is from genome assembly GCA_001676325.1 of Amphinemura sulcicollis. NCBI lineage: Eukaryota > Metazoa > Arthropoda > Insecta > Plecoptera > Nemouridae > Amphinemura > Amphinemura sulcicollis. The sequence goes on from LVVV01431695.1 coordinate 6,285, forward strand.
ATGCTGGGTAATGGGTATCACTATTACAACCCATATGTACTCTAAGCTATTACCTTGGGGTATCTCAGGTTGATAGGCTCCGAGTACTGCGAGCCCATCGCGCCGGGCTCGCCGTAGTGGAAGTAGGTGGCGACCTTGACTTCGGTGTCGTTGAACGAGGCGAACGCCAGGTGAGAGGCGTCGGGGGAGAACCAGAGAGCCGAGCCCGAGCCGAGTACCTCCTCTGTAAACAAACATGCACAATACTCGCGTCACGATACCCTAGTAACAGGAACTTCATGTACTGGAATCACCAGTTCTCAGAGATCACCGAAGCTAAGCAACATTGCGGATGGGTGACCACCATACGCAACGGAAGTTAGTGAGACAGCTTCACTTACCTTGCTTATCAACCTCTCGACAGCATTGGATTAGTTCAGGAATCCTACTGTTCGAGTCGTACCGTCCTTCGGAAGACTTTAAGCCGGTGGTACCCTTGGTGCTATTCGACAGGAGTATGCAACGTGCCGGGACCGGGCTTATCCGCCTCCCTTCTAGGCTAGGCTACTGGCTAGACTCATCGTAGTCATCCTTTATTCCTTATCATCATCCAATCATTCACCGACGCAATTAGACCAAAGCCACAGGGCCAGCTGTCAAAATAGGGCGTCGTTAAACACCACCAATCTGTTATACTAACACAGTCCAAGCTATAACTTCATTTCTTGACTTCTTTGATGCAGCAACTTCCATTTCAGTTGTCCCGTTCGTAGACGGAGAGAACAGGATAGTTAAGTTTACAATTGCTGTTTAGAATAATCGATGCCTTTTCATTTACGATGACATTTTTAAATTACAATATGTAAAATGGCTGCCAACGTTAGACAAATATCCCATCGACGGCTAGTGACTTCGTATAGCTGCGAATGTGTTTTGCATAGCGAAGTGGTATTAGTCAAGAGGGCCAATTAGGGAAGTGCTATCTTGTGCATCCTCCAGCCCTTGGCGAGGACAAGTTTAGCCAAGAAAGCTGGCGCCCTAGTAACCCATCGCTCGAAGGACGACCCCTCCCCCCCTTCCCACCACCCAAGTGGGTAGCCTCCCCAGGAGGGTGGGAGGGACGGCGTCGTGAGAAACTGCCGGGTTTAATTGCGCGCCGTGTGCAGGTAATGAAGCCGCGGTACAAGTGGTGATTACTACCTACCTGCACACTCCACTCACTCCTCGCCTCGACTCGCTGTAACTAGAATTTGTGTTTGCCACTTGCAAGAGGTTCCTGCCGAGCTAGCGCTCAAGAGAACACGCTAACATTTCCACGGTCTGCGAGTCGCGAATAAATTACACCAATTACTCTCGCAACAAAACTCGCCGTCATATTCCACACTATCAGACCTCGGAATTGCTAGTAAACTATTGAATTACCAGCTCTTTAGGTTTCAATCTGTTGTGCACGGACGATCGCTTAAAAATCGCCAGTAGCCATCAGAGTTGTTTAAAAAGCGGCGACTAGCAGGGAAACGTCTTCCTTTTCATAAAGATTTTGTCAGACCCACGTGGCTCTGGGAGCCGCCCTGGACAATCGTGAGTTTAGCGTCATGTCTCAACTCTAGCCCATTGCGAGACCTGCTGGCGGTTCTGTTTAACATGTAAAGCTTTGTTTTGTCAGGCAAGCTTTCAAATACACAATGGTCTCTCCTATTCGATTGCCCTAGGCCCCACGGTGCTCAAAGACTTCCATCCAGTGGGTATAGTGGGCGTACCCTCGTACACCCAGTCGGCGACGCCATTGTAGATGACGCCCGGGACGCCGGTGTCGGTGACACGACGCTCGACGCCGTCCTCCCCGCGGTAGTAGACGTCGTTTTCACGCACGAAGGCCATCGAGTGGCCGACTGGCGCCCAAGAGGCCAACTCCAAGAGTTGCGCGTCGCCCACAGACGCAAACTCCCTGCGCAAAGGACAGACACTCTGTGCTAGTTGTACTAGCATTGGATCATAGAGGAGATCGGCGAGCATAGCTTCACTATTCTCACATCTCATTTAGCCGTCAGAACTATGAATACGAGTCTCCACTTGATGCAAATTTTTTTTATCTTCGGTCTATCAAAATATTATACCAATTTAACTGCCTGTGTTTGCTTTTCAGAACTAGAGAAACAAGGAAAAATACGGATCCAGCTCTAATCGTGTCCAATAAATCTTATAAGTAGATCTCTACATCTTTGAGCTTAATATCCAAATAGAACGCGTAGAGTCAGTGGCGTAGCGAGGATTTGGGGCTTAGGGGCGCCACCCATGTGCTGAAATGTATATTGCGGTTATCTTAACTAGGGCTTCGCGAAAGTAATTTCTGTTCCTTTGTAAGATGAGGGTAGATGTACTTGCGGCTATTTAAATTCAGACACTTTTCTTGGGTTTTGGAAAAATAGGTGCGCCACGGGGGTTTGGCCGAGGCGCCCGGGGCATCCGCCTCCCCCTGCCCTCGTGCTAGCTACGCCACTGAGTAGGGTGGTCAATAAGCAAGCATTCCTCCGATGGCTTCAGAACAGCAAAGTGCTGCTGACTTCTGAACAGCAAAGTGCTGATGGCTTCTGAACAGCAAAGTGCTGCTGACTTCTGAACAGCAAAGTGCTGATGGCTTCTGAACAGCAACGTGCTGATGGCCCTTCACATGCAGGGACGCTTTACTGCCAAGATATTATTCTTCTTCGGTATGGCACGCGTGCACCTAATCGGCTGCCTCTAATCCCCGTCCGCGTGCTCACTTATCGGTGTTGTTGTGTCGGCATTACTTACTTGGTCGTCAGATCGTAGATAACGCCCTTGGCTGCCGATGAGTGCCGAAATCCCTGATGGAAGTCGATCATTAGACACGAAGAGGATCAACAAAAGTAAGTACGGAGGATTTACTTGTCAGTCAAGTCGGGAGATATTGTCAAACTCACAACTCTGTAATTCATGGGCTGTAAATTAAAGCACGCACAAACGAATGAGTTTTTATTGTTATAGATTATGCATGCACCTGCAACTTTACCAAGATTGAGTGAGCTTACAACTTACTAGAAAATACCTTGACTCAAATGCAAGTATGGCTGGAAGAAGCTGTCCTTCATGTTATTTCTTGAGTGATAAATGCATTTAATTTTGTGGAGACAAACAGAATTCAACATCCATTACGAAAATAATGCGCGACAGAAGTTTTTAAATGTGACACAGGGCCTTTTTCCTGCATTGTTCGATGGCGGAAGTTGCAATGAAATGGGTGAGTTTGTACGTTAAGGAGGTGGGGAGGGCGTGTACTCACAGGTTGCATGTCATAACGGAGCATCAGGAACAGCTGATCAGGCGACAGTTCGTAGCTCGAGGCTTGATACTGGTCCTGCAACAGTCAGAAAGAATGCGTTAGCACAGAAATGTCAGCCATTTTGGAGCGCACTTACTTAAAAGTTACGCGTCGTCGTCGACGAGCCCGTCGTTCGAAACGCAGATGGACTCTTTTTTTTTCGAAACGAAAACTTTAGTTTTTCCGCCGTTTCGAGAAAGTTGTAAATTTATTTCTCTGTCCTTGTTGCCCTCCAAGCTTTCTCGGCGGGGGCGAAAAGTTTCGGGACTTGACTTTTAGATGCGGGACCATTTCAAGAAAGTTTGCTACGCTAGCGCCGAGTACGATGGACGAATGAACTATGTGCTCGGGAACGATGATGTTCGAATCATTGTTCTACCCGTGCCTTACACACTCTACAGCTTGCACCTACAGGTCTATAAAGGGGATTTCTTACAAATGTATAAATCAATTTTTAGTACCACAGTTCCCACTATTGGCTCACACTCGAGAAAACACGTAACTTTTTAACAAGTTTTAGATAATAAGTGCATAAAAGTGGAGTCTATATCAGGGTTGAACGCTAAAAGTATTAGATACTAGTAATTGTGAACAGTTGTTATAAGAAAACACATTTGCTAGACTTTAGCGATAGTGATCAAATTG
>LVVV01431696.1:0-10255 GCA_001676325.1 Amphinemura sulcicollis
AATAATAAAATCTATTGCCCATTGCGAGCTTTCGTAATTTAAACCAGTTTCAACTAATATACGTTAGGCTATTTGACCCACGTCCTGATATCGGATTACGCTGAAACTTGGCCCACAGATGACCAATAGATACCCATAAACATTGTTGAAAACAGCATAGTTCCCACAGCAACAAAAATTGTAAACAAAAGTGTACTATACATCTGCAGTCCCCTAATTCATTGCTGGGTAACACGGTAACGTATTCAAGTGGCGAAAGAAGTCTCAATTCTTGATGCGCTAGATCATCCCCGTTTGTAAGGAATATTGAGTGAAAACTTTGTTTTTACGGGTTTTTTTTAACATCAAGTTGATAAAATTAAATTTACATCGGAAGTTACCTGGGTAGCGATCATGTAACATTTTTGGCTACAAAACTATTCACTTTCAAATCACTATCAATGCTAAGCATAGGCAGTGAAATTGAGAACGAATGGTTTTGAAATCACGCAGTTACACAGTCGACCGCCTGAACTAACGGTTCGCCTGAGGTTGGATGAGGTGCTAAATGGCAATGTTCGTGCAACAATCGGAAATTAAAATAGAACAGTTATGGCTGAATATTGTCAATTTGTATTAAAGTCACTCTTTCATAGTTGATAGATAATTTTCCTTGTGTTCATCTTCACTATTTCTGCCACAGGAAAAGGCTGATTTGGAGAAAGGAGCAGTCGAGGAAGATCCGGCCAGTTGGAGAGCAAGACTAAAAGCAATTGAGAGGTGGAAGCTTATTATTGGTAAGCTATAATTTTGTCGTTGCCTGTAGTATTAGGCGGGCCATAAAACAGGACCGAGCAGCCCTGTCACTAACTGCTCTCTATATTTTGCAGCTGGTGTCTTTCTTTTCTTAATCCTGCTGATCATCATCATCCTCATTGCGACGCTAGGTGGATCAAAAGCCGTACCAACACCTCCGATTATAGATGGAAAATATGTCAACGTTGTCACTTCCTGTGGCCTAGTTCAAGGGTGAGAAAAATACTATTGCTCTCAGGTCTGCTGAAACTTGGTCTGTTCATGACTGACTAGACTTTGATTGGCTTCGAAGTTCTCACTAAAATTCAGTTGGGAATTACTTATCTAAATATTAGTTCTTTGTAGGAGAGCAAACTTAAGCAATGACGCATATATTCTGCCGAAACTGTACTCTAATTAACGACTACTTGGGTATAATGTAACTTATAACCTGATATTTGGGCATTTCAGGCTTGTTGTGGACGTGAAACGGGATGGTGACAGTGAAATGCTGGAGAAAGCATACACTTTCAGCGGGATCCCTTACGCACTGCCACCAGTAGGCGATCGCCGGTGGCGTTACGCAGAGCCGCTGCACCAAATCGACTACTGCTGGAATGGCACGTATCTGGCACACAATACCTCATCTTCATGCTGGCAGCTGTACAACAACGGTAGTGTTGACGGCACCGAGGATTGTCTCAAACTGCAAGTGACAACTCCACACCTTGGCTACGACAATCCGCGCCCGGTGGTCGTGCTAATTGGTGCAGAGTCATTCAACGGAGACTCACCTGGCGCTCTCACTGCGTCACCCGAGCTTTCTCTCGGAAAAGACGTCATCTTTGTGCGTCCTAACTTCCGATTTGGCATCTTCGGCTATCTGGCATCGGAAGTTCTGACGAAATCGTCTCGCCCACCCTCATCTGGCAACTACGCACTATCTGATATCATAGTGGCACTCCAATGGGTGCACAACAACATTGCCAACTTTGGCGGCGACCCAAAGGCGGTGACGCTGCTGGGCCACCGGACCGGCGCCACCCTCGTCACCGTTCTCACCTCGACCAAGGAAGCTACCAAATACTTTGCTCGGGCTTGGGTGTCCAGCGGCTCGGCAATCCTCCCTGGCAAGCCACTGGCAGACTCTGAAGCGGCCAACTCGGAGTATGTGAGCTCGCTCAACTGTGGCCTGACCAATCCAATCCAGGCAGCCAATTGCTTGCGTGCAGTGGACGTTGAGGATTTACTGGACGCTGTGCCCAACACATGGCGGCGCAAGGCGCAAGACCTGCCGGCCACTGAAGAAGACCCACAAAATCGCCACGAGTGGCTTGTTGTTGACGGGGGAATCCTACGCAAACACCCACTTGACGTGCGCAGGGAAGATGGGCTCACGGTCGCACTGGTCATCGGCACGACAGCGCACGCAGACGCTTCGCCTGAGATCAGGAGCCGATATCCGAGCGATGAGGAAATTGCCAAGCACGTGAACAGTAGCATGCTGAAAGGTAATCAAACAGCGGAGGCGATAAAGCGCTATGGGAGCACGTGGTCAGGGCTTGCGAGGATGGTCTCTGACATCCGAACCGTGTGCCCATTGTTCTGGATGGCTGCCCTCGATTCAGAGCCTGTGCCGTTCTACGTTGTGAACCAGACGCGCGATATCGGCATGGGCAACTTGGCGGACGTTGGATCTGATGTCGACGCAATCTTAGGGGCATACGACCAGCGCACGCCCGAACAGGAGCGATACGTTTCTGCCATGCAGAAGCTCTTCTATCAGTTTGTACGCAACGGCGAGTTCAAAAAGGATAGCGATAACAGCAAGGTGATGGTACTCGGTGAAAATATCTTTTCCTATGATAGTTATTCGAATTGCGATTTCTGGATCAAAGAAGACTTTGTGCCAAGATATGCAAGAATCGTCTAAGTTAGATGCAAAATGACTCGTGAAAGACTACTCCGGGCTTAACCATAATTTCCACCAACATTCAAAGTCGTGCAAATCCATGACTTGGATAAAACAAGGTTTTTCTTTTATAGACCAACTTTTCAGTCTAGTATTGCTTCAGTTTTTCAATCCATCTGGAATGTAATCTGTTGCAATCTCATTTGATGACTAAGTGTTTCTTACAAAATACCGTTAATAAATTTGGGGAAGGAACATGGTAGAAGAGCACACCTCATTGACCTGAAAGTGGTTCCTAGTTCTGATAAAGAACATTTGGGTAGCCAAAGTGTATTGCAATTGCATCACCTTCAGCTCTATAAGTTGTGTGCTTCCAGTTCCCTATTCACCATATCCATATTCACCATAGCCGTTAGGCTTTTACACCCAACTACGTATTTACAGTTCAAAAGATTGAATCATCCACCAAATGTAAAGTAATGCCAAATATGTATTATTTTCTCTGCCAGTGTTCTTCGCGGTTACTTCTCAACCAATTGAATCTCGATACCGAATCTCGCCTCTCGGCGTCCCGTTTTTCAATGGGTTTCAATCGGTTTTAGCAGAACCAAAAATATTTTATGAATATTATCGTTGCTAGCCTGTTCAACTTCCCCGCATGCAGTAACGCAAGCCTAGATGTAATTGTGACTAATTATGATGTGAAAAACCTATTTCGTATGCTAAACAAATATGTCATTATCCGCTGCGAAGTATTTTATTGTAACTAAGGTTTTGTGTGGCTTGGTACAATATCATTTTAAAAGTATTTTATTTATTTATAGATATGGTCCTTTTGTCGTAGTTTTAAGTGAAACTGCTTAATACTCCAGGCAGCTATGTTGTAAAATTGACATTATTCACTGTGAAGTGAATGTCCGTTTCTGTTATCTTGAAGCTGGGGTAACCAGGGATCTATATACATTACATGTCCTACTTTTACTTGTACCCATTTATACGACACTTGCTTTTGGCTAATATGACCATTGTATGCAGTCATTTCTCTGTGTTAGTGAACGTTCGTGACCATTTTCACACGTTTTAAATAATATGATCGTACATTTCCGAGGCAAGTTTCGTAACTTTATGTATAGGATTTACAATATTTTATAATTTTATATGTTGCTGACATCAATGTACATTAAAATATTTTTAACAATTTGACTGATGCATAACAGAGATGTGTTCTCTAAAAATAGTTTTTGATACAAATTACATACTAGCTAAATGAAATTTAAGTGCCAGTGACGATGAACGCATTTAAATGTTTAATTTCACTCCTTTGTGAGTGGTAGACTCAGGCTTGTACCCTCGACCAATAATATGAAAATATTCAGGCAAATGAAAAACGCCGGAATTTACGATATCACGCTTTTGCGAATACCATAGTTCAAAAATCTGTTATGATCATTTTATAATACCTGACCTGGGTACAAAACATGTTACTTTGCTTGCAAATAAGTTCACACTTGCTTTTATATCAAGGAATTTGTAACTCTTTTTCACTTTATTTTTGATCTCATTGAATGTGGAGCCCATGAATCTGATAAAAGGGTGTAGATATTTTGTAAGTACAAGAAATAAATGCCAACTTCAAAATTAAAAAATTATCTGGAATAAATTTGTTTTATTTTTCACGAGTGAATTGTGAAAATAATATGACATACTTGACCTCAAAAGTATTAAAAACCCTATAGGAAAAGTCGTGTTTAGAAACTTGTATCTGTCAACTTCTTAAACAATCATACATGTTATTAAAAATCCTGAGTTTTATGAACTGTTGAAAAGAGTGTCAAAAGACTGGATAATTTTAAAGGGTTAAAGAAATGGAAGGAATGCTAGGTAGTGAGCTGCAATAGAAAAGAATGCTGGTTAACATCAGTGGCATAGCCAGGATTTGGGGCTTGGGGGGGGCAAAAAAGAAAAATAGGGCCCATGAGCTAAAATGTATGGCTTGGGGAACTTAATTTCTCTTGCGTTGTAAGATGAACGTAGCAATACTTGTAGTTCTTTAAATTCTGACACTTTTCTTAGGTTTTGAAAAAATAGGGGCGCCAAGGTGCTTTGTGCCGGGGTGACCACCTCCCCTGCCCCCGTGCTGGCTACGCCACTGGTTAACATTTCAGCAGCTGCCTGTGCTCTCTTCTGTCGCTGTAGGGCACTGGTCAGAATTGATAGCTGGATTTACCTTTAAATATAGATGTAAGGAGCACGAGCCAAGTACGGGGATTTTTATGTGGAGTTCAAATTGGCCTGACAAAATGCTGGAGAACTGCTCTTCAAATCTGTTCCAGCATTGCTGGTGCTCGGCCCACATTATAAAAGTCAGTGCGGCCAGTGAGGATTGCAGCGTCCCTCAGAGAAAGCGCTCGTTAGAATAGCTTGCACAGGTATTTAATATTTTTAGAATAACCTATCACTTAAATGATGTTAACCTAGGATATAAATTCTATCGGTCCTAAAGTTGTTCCACTGAACAAGTGGAGTTTCGTCTTAGGCAATATCTTTTTCATACATTTCAAAAAACACTTAATTTCGGTAATTTAATCATTTGCAATTGTGTATTTGCATATTATTTATGTGGCACTCGCAGTACAGGTATGTATTCTGCCTTTATGTATGGCGGTATTTGAATTCAAAGGGTCAAAAGTGGTAAGTTACTCAGTGAAACCTCCATAGAGCACAGTGTAAAAGATAGTGTGGCCAAGAGTGCTAATAGTTTTGCAATCCACTGCATATCTAAAAATCAGTTTGTTATTTCAAGTACCGACCACTTGGTCGGTCCAAATAATATTTGAACTACTTGGAATGAATGCGTAGTACCCTCAAGCGCAACTCATTAGTCATTATCTCTACAATGCCGAAGGCACTAGTCGAAATGTTTAGGTCGTGGCTCACATCAATATCGTTACAGTGAGTTGCGTAATTCCTATCTTTTCTCCTTCATCTTACACAAATTAATATCGGATTCCTTCAAAGAAACAATTTCCAAGTATGTTGAGGCAAAGTGGTTCAAAGAAGGGACGACACTAGGGGGTGGCCAAGGGGGGGCAGTGCCCCCAGAGGAAAAGTCTTGGAACCCCAGCCCAGACGAAAGTGACATCACATCTAAATAATCGTAACAATATTTTTAAAAGAATATTTTGATTATTTTGCGAAAAGAAGCAGTTCAAGCTGCTTCAGCGTGCAGTGCGGCTTTCAGTGCTAACGATAATGAGCTAGAAATCGAAACAGGAATGGCTGAAAGTTCTATCCTCAAGAAATCTTCCACCCACGCCCTCACCATCAACACACTAATGACTGGCAAAAATGTTAAAAATCGGCATACCACCCAATCAGATTACTGGCTCCCCTTGGGTCCCCTAAAAAAATTTCTGGCCCCATCACTGGTTAGGTTCTGTTTTGAGTGTTTTGAGTAGTGTTTTGAGTTTTCAGTCCTCAAAAGGATCATGGCTGGTCCCCACTCCCCACCATGTAGGCACCAGCACCATAGTTCGAAGAGCACTGTCACATTTGAAAAGCTGAGCAGACTATCTACAAATAAGAAAACTATGGTAACACTAACTACTATGGTAACTATATAACTAACTATGGTAACACTAACTAAGTGTAATAAGTTACACTTTACAACGCCCATGGCCTGCCCTGTACTCGCTACCTTTTTATCTGGACGTTACTCTGGACCTCTACTCTGCTGTCTGGACGTGGGAATAGTTCGGAATCTGTGTAATTTGCAATTACAACCGAGGCTATGAGAGCAAGAGTGGCCTAACCCTCTTTCCAGTCCAATTTGAAAATACAGGTTTTTTTTATTTAAGCTTTTTTGCTTTGACTAATTTTGTTGCCATTTCTGGATTGGCGATTGTGTCTAAGTAACTGTTTTTTTTTTTAATAAAATAAATTTCAAATCATATTTAATGCCACTAGAGAGCTCTCAAGACACAAAAACTGGAAAGTTTTGGGTGTGGGTTAGGCCACTCTTGATATTGTAGCCTCAAATAATTATACTATTATCTAGAAGGTACCATATAAATATTCAGTTCAAGTAGGGGTTTCACATTAAAAAATATAAAAAGAGTTTTGTTAAACTTTTTTTCTGTTAAAACTTAGCAAGTTAGGTATAAAATGCAGATGTTCTAAGGAAACATAACTAACATGTATGACAAATTCACAGTTCAATCATTTGAAATCCATGGTAAGATTCATAATATACAGGCTGTGCCACTACTATGTAGTTAACCAATTGGCAAAGGCTGGGCACGCCTCCACAAAACAGTTACTTTTGGTCATGATAGAAGTTAATAACACCCATTATTACTACCGTAACATAATGCACAATCTTGCAATATGACATAAAGCACTAAATTTCATTGCATTAACATATTACACCGGGAAAAATTTAATTTTAATTTTAATACTATTACAAAATGCTTCAAGAACACATATCAATAATCTAAGATCGTTAGTTGAGGTGCAGAAAAAACGACTTCCTCAACACCCCAAAAATGGTATTTGGACTCTCCGGCTCTCATTGTCTTTCAGTGCTAGCACTGGCTACAGTTACCTCTACAACCATCGAGTTGTAGGTACGTTTACTCAGCCCCAATGAGAATATTTAAACAATTGTTGATAATCAAGCTCGCAGCCAGTGGTATCGCTCGTTTCTGCCCGGTACAAATGCAGTAGAGTGCAGAGGGTTAGAAGCAGGGGCAGCAATACAAATAAGATACCAACATATTTGGGGCAATTACATACTGAAATAAATCGCCACAGATATAAAATACGCATGTTTTTTAATGATGAGCTAGTAAGCAAAGTGAGCGGAGCGACATTTCCAATTTCACTAGCCCCAGACACCAGCACTAAGTCGGACCAAATTTGTAGGACACATATTTGTGATTTCTACTTAGACCCCATTTAATTTTCAGCAAAATCAGTCCAATAGATTTCTTATAATTTGATTTTTAAGATTTAAAAAAAAAAATTCTTCAAAAGTCAATAACTTTCAAAGTTATAAACCAAACTTGACCAAAATTTGGACGAATCTAAAACTGTTAACATGCACCATATATAAAAATTTCAGATCTGCAAGCTATCTTCTTCCTGTTTATTAACGAGATTTTGTAGATTTTGTGCCTTTTTCAACAATTGACGTCAATTTTTTACATTTTATGCTCTTTGCATTGGTCTCCTTTTACCACTGGAACACTTTTTACCTACCACAACTATTGCTACGCTTAACTTACTAAGCAACACAAATTGCGTTCCCAAGGCTCTAGTTGGTTATTGTTGGTATGCTATTGACCGCAATATGTCGACTGTGTAAGGATACCTTAACCTGCTTTCCCAATTTTGAATCCACTGCATGCTACTGGGCAATACCTAGTAATAAATAGTTTATAATATGGCCTATGTGTATAAAACAACAGAGTCAGCATCAGAGAAGAAACACTAAAGGGAAACCAGCCCGAAATACGTTTGGTCTGGGAGTAATAAGAAAATAGCCCTTGGAAAGCCTCATTAAAGAACCTTCAGATGTGTGTGATATTTGGGCAGAACATTTAACATAGGCACTGAAACCCTGACTTAACCTATATCAACAAAATTCAAACAGTAAAATTAGTTTTGATTAATCAAAGTGGTTCAGAACCATGCATTGGTTGTATAGCGTGAAACACCATAGCAAAAATAGATCTCTCCACAACAAATTTTCTGTATTATCTCCTGAAAGTTACTGATTTTTATACTACTTTGTACACGGCTGATGTCGCGTGCCTCTACATGGCTTCAGCGAGACAAATATTAAAAATCAAAAGCTGTGTGCAAACGCGGTGTGATATTACCCGTTTAATACAACATAACATTATGTAGCAGTAACAGCAACATTTTCCATGTATATACCATTAGAATAGGAGAACCTCCAACATGTATTTAAAAAAAATTATGACCAGCGTTGGAACTATATAAAAATATTTCTTGAAGATTAAATACTCTGAATGTAGGCAAATGGCACTCATTGTAAAGATGGCACTCCCACACTAATGGCACTCATTGTAAAGATGGCACTCCCACACTAATGGCACTCATTAAGAGATTATCTAGACCTGAAAATTCTGTTAAGTTGCACTAGTAAATTAACTACTGTTAGTGCATTATATCAAGATAATTTCTGTAGCAACTTTCACTCAAAGTTATGTAGCCATTGTCTAACTTTGCGGTCGAATTCGGGATATTTTTCTGCTCTTGTCGTTGGTCTTTGGTGGCGCCGGTCCTTTGGCAGCAACGTGACGACTGTGCAAACTGTAACAAATGTTATTGTCAGTACAAGCATTCAAGGTCAGCGTAAAATGGCGTTAGCACCGCAGTTGCATATCGCTGCTGAAGACCCAATGCAATGCCTTCTACACAGTCAATATCGGCCAATACTCAATCCTATTGGTACTTAAAATAGAAATCCAACAATATCTCTGCAAAGTTTATACAAATGTATTTTGTACCATTAAATCATTTCATTCCTAGAGATTCTCCTGTTAAATTCTCCCACAGACAAATATTTTTTAGATAGGCAATAGGTACCGGTTCTGCAACTAGCGGTACCACAGATATAGGTTTTACCAGATATTCTATCCTTATGGGGACCCCACTAGGGCAGTTAAAAGTCCTCAGATTACTACAATCGGCTACTAGAGTGCGTTTGTATCGTGACTTGATCAGACATTAGCCTAGACTATGACCGCTGCAGGTTTCTTGATATACCTAATCCTGAGTGACGTGCAACGAGACTGCGGTATTCTGTCATTTTTTGTGATGGACAGTAAAAATGATGACTAATACATTATCGCAGCTCAGTTGGAACAACAACATACACCAGTCCGATCTGACCTTGGCCATCAAGGCCCGATAATGAACTCGACCATCGCGCAACCAAATACCCACGCTATCTATGAGCCGAAGGTGCATATTCTCGCGCTTGTAGGCGAAGGGGGTTACGTCATTTGTTGCGGGGAGCTCTCCTCGCAAGATTTCGCGTAGCAATACTTAACATTGAGTGGTACATCTGGGTAATATATCTGTGGCGGTACTATTCCTTTGTGGATAGTGTGGATCCAAAACATGCCAAAGTTGAGTCAATAGTTTCGAGTAATGTTTTGACAATAATAAAAACATTTTGAAATAGAGCTAATGAAGGATATAAAAACGTATGAGCACGCACAATCTGTAGGTGTCCGTTCGAATGTAGTCCATCACGTGGGCGACTCCAACCTGCAGCTGGTCTGCGATGGGCGTCACCCATGGGTTGTTTTCCATTTTCACAACAGACTTGTTGCTTAGCATATCCAGGTTACCTGCAGGCAAACAAAACAAGCGCAACACAAGTAAGTACTGGCTTCAAACAATGTGTAGGTTTCCGGGTAGCACTTGAAAGCATTCGACCAAATGGTTTAGCATGTTGGAAACATCGGTTCTTCGAGATCACCGAAGTTAAGCAACATTGCGCTGGGTCAGGTATTGGATGGGTGACCACCATAC
>LVVV01431697.1:0-10259 GCA_001676325.1 Amphinemura sulcicollis
TTTTTTTTGATATAAAGAGCGTTAGTGCAGATAGTTTCTATATCAGTCATAGAAGAGGCATAGAGTCATGGGGGTCATAGAAACAATCGTATTATTTTATCTGAGTCGCACAAGTAAATGATTAAAGAGCAATGCGTCAAAAACCACAATGATAAGATCAACACTTAAAGATATTGCAACAAATTGCAGAATCCTTTTTGGAACATAATGATTCACACCTGACTTTTAAGGTAGAAACAACTATGCAAACATTTTGACGTCACGAAGTAGTTATATCACGTTAGAAACGGTCCACGCCGCGTATAGGTATACTGTTGACAGTCCAGCGAAACATCTGTCTCGTCTCATCACGACCAACTTGAACCGAATTTCAAAAATAGAATTGGCGCTATAGGAAGGTGCTCCACTTGTAGAGCGGACTCTCGCGGCACATAGGATCAATATCGTCGCCCCATCCATTGCTATTGCTCATCGTCTAGAAGGCAAAGAACCCGCCTACCAACGCACAGCCCGAACAACAACGCCTCCACAATTACACCAATTCGCTCAACTCTAATGCATTCTATAATTTAAATAAATTATCATTTTTACATACCAGTTTAAGTAGCTATCGCGCAATGGGTTGAGTTCACAAAGCGCAAGATGGAGTCGCGTTGACATCTGCTTGGTTACTGTCGCTCCGCTTCGTACCGCACTTGACGCATTCTGGCACCATATCCGCGGCATGCGTAATTACTTAATTCACGATGTGGGGATACTCGTTGCGTACTGTTTAACTTATTACTCATGTTAATTAATAAAGGATTGTGGGCGAACGAGTTGTGTGGGTGTATTTATTGGTGCTGGAACGCGACTGAGCAGCGAGTAGCGACCATGCGCCTATCGATCCGTTGGCCGAACCAGCTGTAATACCGAGACAAACATGGCCCCGCGGTCGCCGAGCGTGTTCCGGCAAGACTACTGTCTCACTACTGATAGCGAGGACGGTATGGTCAAATTGCTATCGCTACTGATAAGATAGGAGTTAAAGAGCAAGCTTATCACATCCGATACACACGTGTCTAAAATAAAAACATTTGTAGCTGGCATTTAGGGTCAAATTTGTTTAGACTCTGCTTTCTAGACTCTTGAGATAGTGACTGAGCGAAGGAAGTTGAGTGAATTTAAATGCGAATAGTAAGATTGGTTTTGAAATTTAACGGTTGTGGTTTATGTCCAAGCAGGTAATGATTTCTTGATTAGCGGAGGCAGGATCTGATGTCATCAATTGGGAAATTTTTTATTCTATGCATTCAAAAATTAATCTCAGGTTTGATCCTATAGTATAATTTACTTCAGGTCATACTTTTCACCGAATAATATTGAGCATTTTTCTAGCACCTAATCATGTTCACGAATATCAATCATTCTTAAAAGGTCGATGCTGGCCAGTCTAATAGTTATTAGTTTTTCAAAACTTATTGAAACTATTACATACTGTTCTCCAAACAAGTAAATAAAATACATATTGTGGAAATAAAAAAAAAACACTATTTGTAAGAATTCCTGGAAAAATATTTCCCTTCTTTTCATCTTTTTCTCCATCGAACTCAAACAATCTATTCTCTGACCTATTTTCCAATCACGTGTGAAACAATTTTCCAGGCATCCAGTGTACCCGTGACAAACAAAAGAGAGGAAAACGATAGATCGGACTTGATATATTCAATAATTAGGCGGGTACAGTTGCTGACTCCTAGAATATCTTGATTCCATTGATAAGATTTTCTCGCTCATTTCAATAACGAGCACTTGGTGCACGAATTGCATGAATCTCATTAGGAAGTTTGCCTTTCGTCACAAACATTGATTAAACTTTAATTAGTGATGTAGAACAAACTCTTATCAAGTAAATCAATCGTTAGCTACGTTCATGGAAAAATTCTTATCCAACGGTATGTACAAGAGTCAGCACTGGTATAGGTGCAGTCAAAAAGGAAGAAAGAAAACCACCCTCCTGGATTTTCGCGTGACGGATCAACATTACGAGGAAGGCCACGAATACGCGGTCGCGTATAGATTCCCTGCGTTCTTTTATGTTCTTTGTAACATAAGAGAGTAGGCAGTAGACATCTTTAATCAAACACCACCTCATTTCGAATGCTACCTCTACTCGAACATGTGATTTTCCGAAACGGACATTGTCGCATGTCTGTGTCGCTTCATCACACTGGCGTCCCATCGTGTTAGCCCCGTCGGGCTAGGGCAAAGAGGACAAGAGCAACCCCATTGTCTGTGGCGCCTTTGCGTGATCCCGTGCCAGACAAAAACAATAAACAAACAAATTGTTATCCTGTCCTTTGGGTGTACGAAAGCAAAGATTAATTAATTAACCTTCTAACGATAGAGAAGATTGCATTCATGTTATTTCTCGGATATAGTGTGGGATAGCAAACAATACTCGGTTGGCCCGACTTAAGCTACAAGGGCAGTGAAATAATTGCTACCATTTCTGTGAACGTTACGTTGAAAATGTGAAACAACAGAAGATTTAGGATGACTTTACTCGGTGCTGAGTTTGTGTTATTGAGGATGTTCACTTTTGTTATTATATGAATTGTGCAACCAAATTTGATTAATTTCATCTGAATATGAGGATAAATACTATAAATTGCCATAGAAATGATTTATCTGTGAAAACAAATAACTATTAGCATTTAAATAAATCAATAACGAGCGATATACAACAAATATAGCGAATGTACACAGATCCAGCTTGATTCGGATTCAAATTAAAATAAGAAGACTCATCGCTGCGTGAGGAACTATTACTTTTTTTAGTTAAAAAAGAGTAATTCAATATAAAGTGTTTACCCGGCCTATAAAAACGCCACGTAAAGACCATTAATTCCAACACAAGTTGTAGTTTTCTCTCCATTATAATCGCTATTTACTCCAGCCGATGGCCCTGATTGATAGGCAATACACATTGCTTCACGCCCCGGTGGACGTTTATTGTTACCGGAAAGCTGAGCGTCTGGGCCGGTGGTGGTGGATAAACGAGCCGCCTAGGGAGTGCATCGCTCGTGATTTCCTGCAGGCGGGCACCCTCCCCCCAAAGGGCAACCTCCCATAGGGTATCCTCTCCCACAGGGCGCCCGTCTGTCCATCCGCTGGTTGCGCTCAAAGCAGATAGAAAAAAATACAGTGCAAGTTCGACGTCAGTCACTGTGAAACTAAAGGCAACTTGTACACGTCTGTTGGTTGAATAATTTATTGTGATATCAGGTTAATACAGTGAAACTAAAGGTCCAGTCACTTTGTAAAAATATAATTGTGGTGCCTGACCTATTTGCAAAATACACTCCGATTGTAATAGAGCCGGAGTTGGAGGACTTTTGACAAAGTGTTTGTTTTCGACGTATAAGTCGTGCACATGTATGGCAGTGATCTTAAATGCAAGAAACAATATTAATACAACATATGACTCATATAAGACTAATTTATTACTTATTTTGTGAACATTTCGTCGTATGGTATTTGGCAAATTCAGCGGCGTTCGGTCCTAGATCCTCTCCTACTATTGGGGTTCCATGGACAAGATTCTCGAGTGTCACGTACAGCAATGCCTTCATCCCCGCCGCGATTGCCAATAAACTCCGATGAGAAATTATAAGCCATAAAATTAAGCAGATGATGATTGGTTAGGGCAATCTATAACCACAATTTAACTTCCGACTTTTAAAAATCCGATCGCTCTAGTATATCCTCTGACTTAAAGATAAAATATTGCGTTAATCCTTTCACTATGATTGGACTAGGTCCTAGAGGCACACAAATAACGCGCTGCTGGCTATATTGCGTTCCGATTTATCATTTAAATGATCTACAGCTGCAGTGTAAAAGGCGTTAAATGGTATTTGCATGAAAAATATTGTTATGTGTTGGATCCAGGCAGGTGCATTACAAAATTGATCTAAAAATTAAATTCGTTGTACACAATACTCTTTCAAGTACTGATGATATATGTTCATACTTAGCAAGATAACAGAACAAAAAATCAGGATCATGAAAGGAAAATCGCAGCGTTCAAATACCGTGCGAAACAACAAACAAAGTGTGTAAGCGAAAAACTCTTTGTCGCACCAAAATGCTGTAATTTACGGGACCCAACCTTAAAGTAGTTTCTCGCCAAAGTATATAACAAGTGACTGAAAACAGAGAAAAAAATGTTTTCTGCGCCATTCATTCTTTTATTTCAAAGCCATAGAAAATTACGGGGTCAAGAGGGTTGAAAAAGTGTTTGCGAAGTTGGCAAAGAAACAGCACTCTTTGACTTTTTGAAAGGGTGATTAAGCTTTGATATGGACTATGGTGGAGAGGCTCCCGATGCCGTGGGGGGTGCAAGTGCTGCAAGGGGCGCAGACACTGACAAGTGAGAGAGATAATGAGATAGGGAGCGAAGGTGTCACCCGAAAGCACATAGAAAAGTGAGGGGGCGTCGAATTACTGACACATATATATATACTCACCTCACGCGTAATTTTCCGTACCTACCTCGCGAAAACGTATTCACATTACTTGCTGATTTTGAGAGGTTCATTATTTTCAGAATAGTCTGATACACATTGGAAAACTAGACTCTTATAAAAGAGCGAGTGAATTTTAATTTGATACCAACTGATGAAAATCATAATGAAAAGTGCAATCAGGCTTCGGTAAAAACTCTTCGCTCAATGGAAAGAGGCGTTGAAGTTGAATCATCTCCCGTTTGTTCACTTCGAGTTTGAAATCACTTGATGAGATACGGTGATGGGGAAATATCTGGAATATGCATGAGTAAATAATTTAGTTACGGCACAATTCGCATTGATGTAAGGACGCCGCTATACTTTTCCACCCCGAAACAGCTGAAAAACACGTACTCTCAGGTCGCCGCGTCTCAGATTAAGAAGGTCTAAAAATTTACGAGGCAGCGTGAATTTCGAAGCGTGTACAATAAACTTATTTGCTTACCTGGCAATGGGCACGCATTTTCCAATTTGTTGGTAGAAAAGTGTATGCATTAGTGATCGTTGATCAATGACTCAGCATATGTAGCAGTACAGGGATGGCACCCCCAGGAGGAATTAGTAAATGGATGTTGTAGCAAAGAAAAGAAATTGCTATCACCTCCAACCTAACAATTGGGCCAAAGCAGCTTCGAAGGCATCTTATACAAAGTTTTCACCACATCTTCTGGTTTAACGCTGTTGGTTTATTGCTTTCCATTTCTCGATAGGAATATATTTTACTTTCAATGGGTGTTTAAGTTCGTGATCTCGAGGTCAATTCTCTTGGCGCCAAAATGTATACGTTATTAAATTACCCTGTGTATAAACCATTCGTTACCGAATCTAGTTTGCGCCCATTGCCGTTTGGCCCGTTGGAAGCACATCGCTCGATTATAGATTCGTAATATATACCTACAAGTAGATTTCCTTGCCGTTATCTGCGTTCAGAGGTCTCTTCAGATCACATTACGAAGTCTTCTGCTTAAAGCTTTTAACATCATTTCAGTTTTTAATGCTTGATTTGGTATCCGTGGGTTTCTAGCACTTTCTGCGGCGCAGCATCAAAACACATAAAGCTTCCATAATTTTGGCGACTCGTCTGTTCCTACCAATGCGTATTGCGTATTGTCTAAGTGCTTGGAGCCGAGCCAGCAAGCGTATCATGCTTTATTTTATGCTTCTTCTTTGGAAACACACTTCCTCCATACATTACAAATCCTTGGAAACTTTCTAAAATCCTAATCGAGATTAACTTTTCCAATTACAAAATTTTCATGCTCAGTTTGACTGTTTTAAATTTGATATTTTCTTTCTGAGTTAATTTTTAATGTAAATCTATTGTTCTAGATTCTTTAATAGGTTTTTTAAAATTCAATTATTTTTTTAAATGAAGAATTACGCGCTTAGCGTAGCGGATAAAGTTTCAACTGAAACGTATATTATGATATCACTGCTCTCTTAGCCAAAGGGCATTAAAGTGCCTTATGCAACTAAATTAGTAACAAAAACATCCACTTTGGCTCTGCGAACACACGAACGCAGACAGACCAGCCATCATAATCCATCCTACTAATCGGTCCCGAAACAAAAACCTGCGCGTTGAGAATGAAATGACCTAGAGGTCATAGCTGACTTCAAGTACTATGCTGATGCTAACTTTCTAAGCGGGCGAATCCAAAAAAACAACTCCGTTTTGGGCTGCCACAATTGATTGCCCTCTTGTGTCTAGGTTCTAGCGTGAGCGATGTAAAGTACAACCAAAACCACTCTCAATCTAACGCGCGAACCGACCAATGACCATCGGCTAAACCTTAAATTGTTATAGGCATCTATCTCAGGACCGCAGCTGTTTGCGATTTGTCCGATCTCTCTGCCCCGGAATGTTTTCTGGCGATCAATCTCCAACAAGTTTGAACGAAAAGTCAAATCAGTCTTCAGGGGCCATGCGCACAAAATGGCAAAAAACACTTTGATCTCTCGAATCATGACATCAGGGAAACAAACATATTATGTATTTGAATATTCCATGCTTGTGGTCCATGTCCATACTAGATGGTTTATTGTTCAATTGTCATCCTGATCACATGCTCTCTTATTTTATATAAAGTATAACTGTCTGGTTAACGATTTTCCTGAATTAGCTCACCAAGTCCCCGAAAGTTTTGCTCTCTGGGTCATCTGAAGCCACAGTTATACGGGTGTTCTGTTGATAACGTGAATGGAATAATGGTGGTTGCTACACCACACGGTTGTATGAGGGAAAAGAAAAATGACAGTATTGATAGAGTCATAATCAGCAGTGCACATGCATTGAATAGTTTGAGAAAAACCAGCGCCAGAGCAACATTGAAGAACAACACAATACCGTAAAATGTGTATAGATCGAATCAAGGTAAAACCTTATTATCCTGTGCCCCAATGATTTAAAAGCCGTTGATTCGATCTGCAATTTGATTTAGTAAGTCCAATTTGCTTCTAATATGCTGATCCGCTTGTTAGCAATCCAAATTGCCATCACAGTGCCCACGTTAATGGCTTTGCAATTATGCTAGTAATTATGCATAGGCTTTCCAGTTGCACAGCGTTTCGATTTAGCCATACATTTAAATTGATACACCGTTTAGGTATGTACCTAGTGTATAGCTAAACCATGAGTGTTATGTTTCTATTTTGAATAGAAAACGTGATAAATTATAGAAGGTGAATTTATAAATACATACAAAGGAGATGACTGGATGAAGTGCGTTTTAAACGAATTTAATAGCATACCTACCTACACCCATGTGCTAAAATCATCACTAGTGCATGAGTTGCATGAGTTCATAATATGAATGGTGAACGCCACGTGATTTTGCACGTTTTAGACTCTCTGTTCTATTATTCTCGTAGAATGATGTTAAATCTACCGATAAAGCTTCTGGCTCACTGATTTGATAACATGGACCACATTTGGTGAAAACACTTTGCCAATTAGTGGTAAAGTACGGTGCTACCTGAATGTACACTTTAACCAGTCTTTGACGTTGTTTTCAATGCACAGGGTGTGGTGACGTTGAGACAAATTAAAATTAAGTATAAAAGCCAAGTTATTTATTAAGTACTCACGAAAAGCTTATTCAAATCTAGAAAACATATACCGACAAAATTTTGGACGCAAGAGTCATTTTTTTTGTCTCATTGTGTATATGCGGTGTATATGATAAGGAGAACACAGTGAAAAATATTGTGGTGTTTACTTCTGGTGGTATACATGTATGAAACTCATACTTTGTTCATGCTGATAACGCTACATTTGAACTAAACGACCATGAAATATGGCTCCTATCAAAATAGGAAAGACATCTTTTATATCTATATCTATTAGTATGAAACGTTTCAATTTAATCATCTGTATCGGTACGTCCCGTGCAATCTGACGGGCGTCCACAGGGATATTAGCTTAATGGCATTTTATCAACCCTGATAGCTTCATAAATATAAAATTGTGTTTTCTAAATGGGACCAAACCGAGGATACAGAACACCAGATGGGAAACGTTAATGTAGAGACACTTCAAATCAATCATACCGATACAAGCGCCGCTCTCCCATCTACACGTTCCGAATGATTTTCCACCTTATTCCCTTTCGTGGGGGTGAAAATGGTTGAACTGAAACGTCACGTTAGCTCACAATTATTTTTATGTGACCTTTACCAAAGCTTGCACAGGATATGTTAGCAGTTTTGCTTCACTATTCGTTAATCCGTTCTCTGTTTGAAAAATCTCAACAAGCTTTTTTTTTGTTAGTGACACAAATTCGAAGCAAAAAATTCACCTGAACTTTCACCAAATGTTCTTGATTAGAGACAAGAAAGTAGAACTTTCCCAATCTCCAAGTTTTCACAATTGCAGGGCGGCACGTCCCTACCTACTCGGCACCTCGGCAGCAGGCAGGTCGGCAGGTCGGCCCTGCCCCGCCAGAGCTGGCATATCAATTAGTCGCCCTGCGGTTAACCGTCTTGCCGTCTAATTCCGCCTTGTCGCTGCGAACTGGCGAGACAAACTCGCTCTGTCGTCACACCAATTAGCTACTTGATTAGAAGAGAAGAGGAGATTCCAAGGATACCACCCCACTACCCCTCCCCTAAATCCCATAGCCACCCGCCCCATAAGCCATGAAAATAAGCAAAGCGAATTGCTAAATAACCAAAATGTCGCCTGACAAATCAATAATGCAACAGAAAATTAAAGTAGAAAATTCGGCAACATCAAGTCTGATACATCTCTGATCTGAAAACATCACTTGTGATACGCCCGGCAATGTTTGACTGTAAAACGATGGTTACACATGCAAACACTCTCGCGTTGCATTAATGAGCGAAGTGACTCGAAAATGTTCGCCTCACAGTACAAGTCCATGGACCGTTCCTATGAGAACAAAACCTCGTCAATATCAGAGCAAGGCGTGAATAAACAACCACCACCGACAGTTTCACACAATAGCCCGTTTTATCTTTTCAACCCCCAAAAAACAACCCTATAAAACACAATAGATTTTATTTTAACTCGTATAGCTGTCAATCGTTCTGTTTCATTTAAGACGTTCCCACACCACAAACCATTGTTTCATGGGTCTCCACCTATAAGCTTGTCTGAGTTCGACGAGCCCCTTTTTAGCCAGTATATATATTTACCTTGCGTTTTACCAAGTGGCCGAGACTGCAATTGAGGTGGAAAATAGCCACATAGAGACCATATAAACTCACAGAGCGGGCAAGTAATGCAGCTGGCTAGCACACTTCTAGCTCGAGCTGCCTTCCAAGCTACGGGTGTATAGGCGGGCAGTTAAGCTGGCCGCGAGCGAAGAGCTATAGGTGAGCCGAGATTTGGGTTGTAAAATCCCTTATTTACCCCCCGGACTGGCTGCGGGGTGCTCGCAGACTGTGACCAAAGCCACGCGGGGTAGACTAGACCGACGGCGTTTCGTTGAAATTGACCTGGGGCATGACCTGGCTGCTGGCCGGCAATTGTAGCGACGCCGACGACGACGACGCCGACTCAGACATTGTGCCATGTGATATCTGGTGGCCAGGTGGCGAGAGTCTGCTTCCAGCACGAGAGTCTCAATTTAATTCAATTCGCCACAGATTGGGCAATGGTATTGCTAGTTTGGCTGGATATTGCGAGACGCAACCTGCTTGGCTGGCGCGTCGACTCGATGTCGCAAGTTTGAGGGAACACGGCACCTCCACCAAACGCGACTAGACATGCACAAGTTAGCTAGAACCTTTTCCCAGAAGTATCTATTGAATTCTTCCTAGAACAAAAAGCACATGTCAAGAAGTGATACATTATACTTGTAAATAACAGGGAGTCATTGCATCAGATTTACGTTGGTCATGACTATTCATCAAAGAGCTAAACATGGCACTTCCACAGAAGAAATTAAATATAAAAATATTGCTAGCAGTTTTAAATTTTCGACTGAGATATTTTTAAGACCACAGCTCAATATTTTATTTTTTCGCATAGTGCCCTAGCTACTGAAACAATGCTTCCCAGGCGTTGAACCCCAAACTTCACCTATTATACTTGGATAATATCGCATAGATTTCGGGCGTTCATCTTCATGAATTACTATAATTATTATAATCACCACCATAATATGGATTATCGTGGTGTAGAGGGTAGACGTATATTGCGAGATTCATGATCTAGGTATTACACACCTGCGGCTAATTACAGCC
>LVVV01431698.1:0-10262 GCA_001676325.1 Amphinemura sulcicollis
CCATTCGGATGAAGTCTGTATACCCGTATCATGATCAATGCGTCTTTGATTCAATTAATGCAGCTCCAGCCCATTGACGTCATGCTTCTGGACTAGCCTTATAACTTGATCAATCTCCTTGACTTTCGACACGATAATGTGGTTAGAAGACGAACAAATTCATTGACTCTATTGAAAAGATCGTATACGGTGATAATAAAGATTACAGTGCACCGCCACCATATATATCAATCTCAATCATTATTAAGTGCGTTCAACTTAAAATGACAACAATATCAAACTGAATAAGAAGCTATTTTTTATTATTGTGGTAAACAATGACGAAGGATTAATTAAGAGCCAATGACTTAGTGTGATTAATTGGCGTGGCTGACACGGTACTAGAGTTCCATCCGATTCGGGGTAGACATTGGTTTGTCCGGGGAATCGAGCAAAAATCAAATGTCAACGATCTTTAGAGGTTATCATCGGTATCGAGGTATAGTAGAGCTTCACGTCAAACGTCCGCCATGTGCGCGTGCATTCAGGATCTTTATCGAAATACAACAAACCAAAGTTCATATTTGCAACGGAACTTTGTAAAGATATATCTATTATTATTAACATAATATAATATGTCAATTCCCATATCTTAGACCACATTGGTTTCCAAATATACCTTTATATCGTCTTCAAGTAATTCTCTCCATGTTAACTAAGAGCAATCAATTTGCGGATTTCTCGGTCAGACTACAATTCTTGGACAGATCAGCGTCCTCAAGTGCAGAAATGTGGTTAGTCGTCAGCGACTAGTATGACCTGCCATAGCTATGTAAGGGGGGATCATGGCAAGAGAATTTCAATTGCCACCTGCATTTTAGCTCGCTTTTCCAATGTAATCTTACCTATTTGAGTTGCAATAAAAAACTAAGCGTTCGATAAGAGACAGTCATTACAGAAGTGGTATCGTGTGTCATTTTATGGATTAGCTAATCGTTATTTACCTTTTATTTATTGATCAATTTTTATAAAACACCTGTTTTTATCTCAGTTAAATACACGTGACTCTGTTAAATGGTAACACACATAGAAATATTACTTCTAGAATCGCAAAGTAATGAGCATTTACGTCAAACATCAAAGAATTTCGACGGCAAAGTGACGTCGTGGGCGTCGTCAAGCGACCGTCAACCGCGCGATGTAGAACCTTCATGCAACCTCGACCACCATCATCCAAAATAAATCGCTTGGGCCGCAGGGTTCACCATCGTAACCCGCAATCATCGCTTGCTCAACCGCATCGGTTAGCGCCTACCTTCGGCGCTTGGGGCGTCGGTACATCGGCGGCGTCGGAGTCCCATTCTGAGCTCAAGTCGTCGCTACTGGCTTCGCCGTAGTCGCCAGACCAGGGCACTTCCAGTAAGTACTGGTCGTATCCCGGCGAGTGGAGGGTGCTGTTACGTCGTGCAAGCCGGGGAGAGCGTCCCCGACATGGGGAGGCGTTTCCCGAAGAACTCATTTCCGGCATTTATGTCTTATCGGGGGGAAGATGATCTGGCGTCAAAATTTGCTACGCGGCGCTTGTCGGAAGGCTAGTGTTCGTGGTGGTTTCTTCTCGATAATCGAACAAAAATACGGCACTTTCACACAATTTAGTCCTTCTCGTCTGCGAAAAAGACCCAATTCTTCGCGCAAGAAGCTACTCAATGTTGAACTGCCCGACGTTCTCACAACTCTGAGCGCGTTTCCGAAGTGAAACAACGAACACAGTGTTAGTCCCTCATTCCCGGAATCTACGACCTATCCTTGACCACTTTACGAACACCAGTTAAATACCCTAGTTAACCGACTCTTATCTGATCCAATTAAACTCTCATCCGTTTTACATCCCCAATTACAACCGCGCGCCGAACGGCTATCCGGTGCGCCAACGCGACCCGCCGAGATCACAGAGCAATGCGGCCACCAAGAAGAACTGGTAATCACTGCACGCGTTGAACGCCGATTCATTTTCTGCGCCACAAGGTGAAGTGGACGCACGCACCGGACGGTTTTATGTACAGGTAGGCAGCACACGCCACGCTCGCTGCTCTCTCGCTGGCCGGTTACGCAAATCAGTGTGCGTCGCGACCGACGAAACGCATAATTAATATGCTAAACATGGGATGAAGTTATAACTGCAAGGTGACAACATCGATATGGGCTCGTCAGTGCGCACGGTCAACCATGGACATAGTCGTTCTATGGTTCTATCAATTCACACGGTTCTCATACGGTCTTCGTCGCTTAGCAACAACAAGGATTTACACATTTGATAAAATAACACACGCAAGTAAACATTTTTTCTCTCGGATGTTTTGTGCGACGAATATGATGTGCTGCGGATGTTATTTTCTACGCGAGAGACACCTGTTTGAATTGAACCGCGCGTAAGGCGTACACAAAAACAAAGTAAACCACTTGTTGACGCGTCGCTGATCGCAGACTGTTTGTCGGTAGGCGCGGGGCTGCAAACACGACGCACGCGGGACTCCGAATCGATTCAGATTTAATCCGCGCCGCTATCTACTTTTAGCCAGCTCAACTAGCACGAGACAGACACAACCGCGGCGACGTCACGGACGTGTCCATTATAAAGTTCACTCCTTGTTTGATGGTCGTGTTTCGAACTGGATGTGTTCGGGATGGTGATGATCGGGACGCGAACCTCGGCACCACGGTACGGCGGCGACTGTTGCTTCTCACACGACCACTCGACGAGACCTCTCGGCCGACACAACAGACTATAGGAGCGCACAAGGCCTGCAACTTTCTGGCGCTCATGTGACGTCAGATAGGCCGTCATGGGTGACGTACCTGATGCTAGAGGGACGGATATATGAGATGCTGCGAAGGGTGATATTCGTGTGGAGGAGGCGGGGGTGACTTGGTACAAGGTGTAGACTTTCTTCTTGGATATGTGATACGAAAACTACCCGTCTTGTTCTGTACGTGCTATTGAGGGGAAAAGTTAGAATGTGAATAGCGAGTTATCGCGACTTTTGTTATCATTTTTTTTATCTTTTTTTGATCACTAAGGTTTTTATAAGCCTTTATTCTATAAAATAGCTCTTCAAAGTTGCAGATGAAAAAAAAATGGCTAAATTCCTATGAATTTAAAAAGTGCGGAATTTCGGAAATTTCGGAAAGGGCTTTTTGGTTTTCGGATCTAGGGCTTGAGTTCAGAAAACATGCTGATGCCATTCTGACTATCCTGTAAAACAGTTTCTTTGCAGTCATGAGCAAATTTCCACCCACTTCAAGACGTCGGGCCGCGGGCGTCGGCGTCGACGTTTAATTATAATACATAAAAACAAACTGGCTTGATGGTTTGCAGAACATTGTCAACAGTCTCATCTTCTCACAGCAGACAGCTCTTAAAGCTGGTCATAGTGAGCACAGATGCGGGTGCGTCGAGCGCGCTGAGGCAGCCGAGCCGAGCGCGAGCAGAGGCGAGTCGTCGACGGCTTCCTGTGCCGTGCACACAACAGCAAGGTCACCCGCGACCGTGGTGACGTCGGTCGGTCGGCCGGTCGCTCGGTCGGTGCGCCATGTGCGAACGAAGCTCGCCTCTAATGTCACCCTCGCTCGACAGTAGACAACCAGTGGCGTACAGCCATTGGGCGACACTGCCTCCCTAGCCACCAAGCCTATTTTCTGCAACCTCCCGTTGAGTTTCATTCGTAAATGCTTTCTTTTGACTTTTGAAAACCTTTCTAGTCTTTTAGTTTCTTCATTGTCTTCCTTCTTCTTGCTTTCTATAGGTGCTAGATATTTCCCTCTCAGA
This sequence comes from Amphinemura sulcicollis, assembly GCA_001676325.1. Classification (NCBI taxonomy): domain Eukaryota; kingdom Metazoa; phylum Arthropoda; class Insecta; order Plecoptera; family Nemouridae; genus Amphinemura; species Amphinemura sulcicollis. The sequence goes on from LVVV01431698.1 coordinate 3,806, forward strand.
CCTTCCTTGCCTTTTCGTTTCCACTTCTTGTCTGTGTGTTTGCTCTTGCCTTCAACCCATAAGAAGATAAGCGTCCTCTTCTTCAGCCCTTACTCCTTTGCTTCATTTTACTCTTCAAACCACCGCCAATCGATCCGCAGATCGAATCTCTTGCCGATGAATTTATATCAAAGCAAAATTACCAGCAGTGGAATTACTGGAATTACTGAAAGGAAAGCGCGCAGGATGTTTGGAGGGTGGTATAGTGCTTCCAATCACCCAACCAGAAAAGGTAATACTAGAGAGAGGTACTACATAGCCACAGAGGTCGACAACAGTTACTTCCAAAAAAAATATGAAATTTTGAAGAAGGGCTTCATTAATTCAAAACCACCAAGCGTTTTGCTATTTGGTAGGAGAAATCGCTTAACGACGCTAACTTCTGGTCGTTTTAAGAAGACCCACTGTCCGCTGCGGTATAAACACGAACTAAAGAATTCATTCTTGTGTTAGGAAATCAGAAAACTATTTCACCGTTGGCAAAGTATTTTCCAATACATATCTCTGAAAAACTGCATATTATCGTCACACCAACCGTCATCAGTCACAATAGAGTAAATACGTTTAGGCTAAGGTCACCAACACTGGATGGAAATTTCTATTTTCATTCATTGTTTCCATACCTTTGGTGGTCAACGGTTCATTTTCTCATAGCAAAAATATTTAGCCAGAAATAACCCTTTGATAAGAAAAGTTGCTTGACCAACAGTCATCACATGGAAGACACACCAACCTGCAAACGGGTTGCATTATTCTTGAAGGAAATCACCAGCCACCAGATAGCGCTGATAACCTGGTGTGTAAGGAGCACACGCCACTGCTCTGCACAGCTAACAGCCCGTACGCAAGAAACCAATACGGATTGACGATAATTATAACTGCAGGGTTGAATGAAATGATAGCACACATTCCCGTTTAGCCTAACAGCCGTACTTGGCGCAGCCAAACGCGTTTGTAATTGCACGCAAACAATGCGTGTAATTGTCAGAAGACGGCTGTATAAGTCTCGAATATTTTCTGTATTGCTTCCCGATATAGAAGAATAGGTCGTTATGAATACGCTTATTTTGTAATAATATTAGAATAATTAGATGTAAATAAGAGACAAGTACAGGAAAAGTCTTGCGAAAATAATTAAACGCTTTGAGGAGGTCAGGATGTGCGACGACGAATGAAATCACAGAGAATTGTTTTCTTGGGTTTCGTAATTTGGAATGTTGGTTTGCGATTAATGGGGAAGGAAACGAGATAATTGTTTAGCAATGCCGTACGTTATAGATTTTCTCCAGATTACTGGAAGCAGATCGTTAACTTCAAGGCCCCTGGTTTCTGTCCTGAACTGAATAATATTTGGGGAACAAGGCCTTCTTCATGTCCGCGGGACACCGGGGAAACTGACGCCCATTCCATTCTGGGTGCCAAAGATTCCTTGCCAAAGATTGCTAAAGATTCCGAATGATCCGAATAAAGCCTCGGATATAAAGCCGACTCAATTCAAAAGATCTGTATTTAAAACTGAAAGTTATATCCTTATCTATTTACATACACTGTAGGAAGATATCTGTCCTTAGCTTCATCTTACCTTCTTCCTTCTCCTGGCCTCTTCCTCCGAGTTGAGTATCTGCAGATCGACGATTCCCAATAGACAGTCGTCGCAGCGACACAGTTCGCTGCTGGTCGAAGACAACGAGCTGGTGGAGTCCATCGAGTCCGTTCTCACGAGCACCTTTCCCGGGTTCGTACCCTCCATCTTCGCCACCAACAGCTGCTCCATCAGACTCCTAGGTCGCTCGAACGGCGACCGTGGTCGAGAGAGCATGCTGTGGTTCGACCCGAAACTGTCCATTCTCTCGAAGGAAGAGTGTGGCTTGTGGTGATCAAACGACGCTCCTAATTGTTCGATGCGCTCCTGGTTGGAGGTCGCGGCGTTCACGATGGAATGAAAGGAACTTCCCGAGTTGAAACGAGCCAACGGGGAACGGGGGCGTCGATGGATTTCACATGACACTCGAAGCTGGTCGCCGATCGCAGAGACTTCGCGGTCCATCGTTGACAGAGGTTCGTCAGTACACCGCGATGAAGAGAGTAGCGAGCTTCCAGAGTCGACCCTGTCCAGATGATGGCGTGGCTCAAACATCCTTCGGTCCAAATCCTTAACCACGACACCACTTTTCCCATCGCCGTCGAGAGACGCAATATCCAGTGGCGTTTGCGGCGCACTTTTCTCGCCCTCCTCACGCCGCTGGTGAGGAATTAACGAGTCTAGTCTGACCAGTGGCGGATGCAGTCTGTCCCACGAGCTCACGAGATTCACTTTCGTCGCGCCAGCCTCCGGACTGGCAGGATCCTCCAAACGTATCCGAGGATTGTCACTGCGCTCGACCACGGCAGGTCCACTAGACTCGGCGTCGTCCAGCGGCGGACAACTGTTCAGCCAGTCTTCGACGCACGACTTACGCCGCTGTTGCTCTGCCGGCTCGGCGGCTGGCAGACAGTGGCGGAGAGGAGACGCCGATCCGTTGTTGAGCAACGCGAGCAGCGAACGCGGTCGAGAAGGGATGCCAGACGCCGCCACTGGGGGTGGCGTCGGCGCACGCACCTCCGAGCTCATCGTCGATTTGCGCAGACGCACGACGTCGCTATCATTGCGTCGAACGGGCAAATTTGTGTCGCACTTTTTTGACTGTCACCGAACCCGCGTTCGCGTTGTCCATTGTCTCGTGCCTCCAACTGGCCGAGTTCGATATCAACTGCGTGTTTAGTCGGCTCGCCGAAACTAGTTTCTTGGGACTGGATGTGCCCACAAATATTTCTGTCGAATACGGAGCTCGGTTTAACCTTCGGTTAGGTAATCACGTTCACTTCCTGATCCTGACAGGCTGCGTTCATCTCAACGACCATTACGCCCGCGCGCGCGCACGATACTAGCCCGCGGTGCAGCAGTGTACGATTGGTTGCATAACTCGCAGACTTTACTCTGCAAGAAACGCGGTTTATCAAGTCACTCTCCTGGCTTGCCATGCGTCGGGATTTAATGATGCAGCTAGTAATGAGGATGCAATGAACACCCTAGCGCTGTGCACTTCATCGATGCACATTTACATACACGCTCTTACCAGCTCTTACGTTATGTACAAGACCCAACCTTGCTACAGAACCACTCATTAATAATAAGGGTAGCTTTGCAAAATAACTTCAAGACATTCCGACTCGCTTCGAATTTACATGCGCCTTGGCTTATCGGGTTACAAGATGTAGCGCGGTGTCTTCTGTGTTCGCAAAGCACAAACATAATTATTAAACGATCATAGCGAGCGGGCGATTTGCGGAGGCGCTTTGTGCTCCGTAAACGACTTATGAATGATCAGCCGTAGGCGCCAGCGATGTTTTAATAATAACCGATTTGTCCGTCTCGATTACCATAACGCGCTAATTAATATAACACTATCTGTTGCTTACAATCGTGGCATGGGCCGTCGGCAATTTGTGTTACAAACTCGCGGTACGTGCGGCGAGAGTCAAAGAAATCTTTGGTTTTTAATTAGTAATTTGGAACGTGTTAATGAAACTGGTAGGCTTATTAGGTAATCTTTAATCTGAAACAGATGCACGACGAAGTAGAAGAAGATTTTGCTATGGCGAACAGGATTACGCGCTCAAATCGTTCAATGCCTTTCTGATATTCTCAGTGGAGTGCGGTGGATTTGCTACTGGGGTAAGCACTAAGCAACATTAGTAGGAAAGGTTAAAACCAGATACTTTGCGTCAATACTAGTGGTGCAAACTAGCTCCACCAGGCGCCTTTGTACCGAAGGCGCAAATTAGTAAGTTCAGAACCACACTTATTGAGCCCTTAGGGAGTATATCTGATTACATTTCAAATATTTAAACAATTCGTTCAAAACGTTTCCAAAACCAATAAAACTGCAACAAAATGATATGCACCCTCCGGTTGCAAAGTGTGTGCTTTCAAAACTTACTAAAATGCACCTTCGGTGGAAAGGCACCTGGCGGCGCTAGTTCCCACCATGAGTGTTTACACGGATTAGCTTGAAATACAGTGTTATATTTGCGCTGACGCGCAAAGTGTGTGTTTTCAAACTTGCTAATATGCAGCTTCGGTGCAAAGGGCTACTGAAACAGTGCTTCGCTTGCTTCCATGGACTGCACGCCACTGGATAATCTGATTGGCAGAAGGCATTAGAGACTGTCTTCGCAAGTTTAATTTCATTTATACTTATAGGTTTATTTTTTATTTTTATGTCGGTATACACGATCGTTGAGTGTGGTAGTAGTTTGTAGGCCGAGTATCGGGGCAATAGATTTTGGCAAGTCGCTGAGAGCGTTGTACCTGCGCACCTGAGCGCGGTAGGTGCGAGTTGTCGGCTATAGGGGCGGCGGTCGCCGGGAAGGATTTCAACGCCCGCACAAGACAGCAACCCGTGAAATCGATTCTTGTAACTATAGCTACGATAACCAAAGGGATTCGCGCTATAATCTGATCGTTTATCTTTGCGATAATTTTGTATAATTTGATTGCTTTTGATAGATATAATGATTGATCTAAATTCTCGATGAGTTTTCGTTAACTGAAGTGCATAGTAATCAATCATAATTAGAGTACTAGAAAAAAATCTGTAAAAATGCAACGAAAAAGAAATCTGATTTTTGAACCAACGAATTATCCCTGATAATGAGATAAGGATGTTCAGACAGGCCTTTTCTAAACATCTGTGCACATACTGATAAGAGATAGTGGCGCATTCACACATGTCCCATTGCGTTGGAGAGAGATAGGCATGTGAAGGGAGTACGTATCCTGTGTGCGTCATGCGTTCCCTATGACGTCTCGGTTACGATTAGCGAGTGATTAGCGTCGGTACTAACATCCATGTAGATCGCATGTGTGTGTGTGTGTTGACATAAGCGATATGTAAACTTATAAAGTGACTGACATAGAAAGTGTTAGAAAAACGTAAATAATTTCCAAAACTCAGTTAAACAAGCAGCGGTCAGGGACGGAAAACGAAGTGTTCTGTGTTTGAATGTTATGCTTTTTATGTTTTCTTAGTTTTTTTAACAGCTGTGAGATGAAACTTTCTTAACAGTCATTTAACGATTGACTTTTGACAGTGACAGAGTGCGATGAACTTCGAAATTTATAAAACTACATTAGGAAACTTTTAAGCTGAAGAATTTGAGAATAGTTGTTTGTTCCTGGAGGACTCACAGTAGCTTCGGCTTGAGGTGATGTTTTCAAATCTTTGTACAGTACAGACGCTGAAGAATATACAGACAAAAGGTTAAAACGCACTGTTATTTGGTTGATGAATTGGTAACATTTTCGGAGATTTATCTCGATTTGAAGAGTCTTTAAGACTTTGTTGCTGGCCTTTCGCAAAGCTATTACGCCTCCAAACATGGTGGATGTTGGTTTAAATCCTGGAGATATCCGCGATTCCATTTCCAGAGTCCTCAAGTAGGTATAATGTATCCAGTTTTCTTTACAGTTCCTTAGCGACGTGTTAATTTCTATCTTAACAATCTTGAGACAAGAAAACCGGGCGTGATTACAGGCAGTAAAAGTTATAATTCATTCATTAGCTTGCAATCGTAAAAGTGTAATATAGCTATTTATGCAGTTACACCCAAGGGTTGATTTATAAATGAGAAGGAAGCAGAGATCAGAAACCCTCAAGCTCTACAACAAAAGAAGCCTAAACTGATTGTTCTAAATTATTGGGGATTTCGTTATACTTTTTTGTTTTCAAATCAAATATTTCCCAGCCTGCACGGGCACAGATTAAGCTACACTATGAAAAGCTCTCAAACCTTGCGAGCACAGCACTATCGACTATTTTCATACACATTTTCCGTTTCCAAGGTCATATAAGTTTTCTCGAAAGGACGAAAGGTACATCGCAAATAAAAATAGCTACTGGTCCTACAGTAATCTATCAAGATTTCAAATAATGTATGCCCCATTTTTGTGCTTTAATTAGTAGTCTTCTGAAATATTTTAACTAGGTACTATATTTCAGGGTTCCTAACGCCAAACCAAAAACGGGGCTTATTTCATTCGAAAGCCAGATGAAGTACATCGGGTGCCCGGACTCTAGCTCGTTTTGAGAATGATCTGTCAATGCGGCCTTGATTGTAAAAGTCAGAGCTCTAAAACTCTCTCAGCCAAATTATCTTCGAATCCTCTCTTCCACTGAATTCACCCAACCACTAGCCACTGAAAATCACCACTGCAACAGCTCTAGCGTCACTGCTCCACCCACGCTCTACAAGCAATTGCGTTTCAACCCGCAATCAACCGATTGTCACTACATTCCACGCGGAGTGGACGCCAGCCAAGAGATGGCAACGCTTTCAAAAGCCAACTTCTCACGTCATCATTAATTGAACGCCGTGC
>LVVV01431699.1:0-10270 GCA_001676325.1 Amphinemura sulcicollis
ACTATTGCTACGCTCATCTACAACGCAACACTAATTGCGTTAGCGAAGCCCTAGTATTATTGGATGAGATCAGAAAATTCATATTGTCACCCTTGATTTCCACTTTGGCGGTGCCACCTGAACTCACCCGTCCCCGATCATTTTCAGGCGCTGGTGGCATCATTACAATGGTGGCAGGGGTGGGATCATAACATTGGTGGTAGGGGTAGGATAATTACATTGGTGGCAGTGGTGGGATCATAACATTGGTGGCGCGAGAGGAAATAAATCAGTTGTAGAGTTTATTTTTAATTTAGGGCCAGGCGAGGAATCGCAGAACTAGTCATGTTTTTGGTGGTAACCCATTCAAATACCTGACCTAGCGCATTGTTGCTGAACATCGGATCTCATAGAACCTGTAATAAATTTTATAGTTAAATAATTAAGAGTATTATTGTTACTTCACGACGCGCTTTTGGTAAAATAATCCAGCCATAAGTCATAGCTCTACCGACTAAGCAAGACGTTTTATTAAGTAGCACAGTTTTTATGTAAATTGTCAGGAATCAGGATGCAATGCAAGCAAAGTCAATTACGCTATTAAGCTGGCGACCACATTTAATTCCCGCTTTAACTCTTACTTCCAAAACCACGTCGATGTTCCACCGATTTTTATCCAGCCAACTGTGAATTTATAAGCGATCGTATCAAGTGAAGTTATCATACAACAAATTTGTCTCGTCGTTAACGTGCAGCACAATTCAATTCTTCCGGATTTCTATTGGGCAAGCTTCGATTGTTATCTGGGTCATCCGTTGTGGCTTATTCTTTGCCACCACTTTTGTTGACGTCGATGGCTGCTTCGCTTTTCAAAGCAGTAGACCGCGGTAACCGATAGTCCAGCATGGTATACTTCGTGGGAGAGATTGTGGCGTAGGTTCATAAAAGTTGAGACCGTTTTTGCTATGGAATGATCTACCCATCCACAGGGGTTTATTTCAATTCATTTTATTATTAGCAAAAACCATTATATGGAAATATTGGAGTCAAGTTATTCATGATCGATGATATTCTGTTAAAAATAAAAATAAAAGTTGTTCAATATTCTCTGTAAGATACTATAATAGCGGGGTCGGTTTTACCAATGCTTTCAACTCTCAGTTAGCTCCCAGCTCGGAGTTATAAAAGAATTTCACTGCATGTGATTGGCTGTTGCTATGACGAATAACTGAAGTCCCACTTAAACTCTGAGCTGAGAAACTGGTAAAACCGGCCCTAATAATAGGTAAAATTAAAGGTTGGGTTAGATGGGTAATATGCTTGAATTGGACATCGAAGGGCTGACAGTACAAAATAAGTCTGTAATTGATTTGTTTTTTGGCCTTGAATTCTGCGGTATGTTTAATTGATTCAAGCTTGGGTATGTTCTATGGATGGGAATAATAACCCTTTATCATTTCATTTCAGGATTAGAAGAGGAATGCAATCGTGCTCAAAAACCTGCAAGACGCGAGCTGCGAATTTTACAAAGCTTGTAACTAAATATTGTATTGATTGAGCAGAAATCAAGAATTGATTTGCAGGTTCATGGAAACTTACTTCGTATAGAGGAAAGATTTGATGTATTTGGTATGAAATTTTTTCTTAAAACGAAACGGTGGGTGGCAAGAGTTTGAGCCAATTTAAGTGTGATGAGCTGGGTTGTATTATCTGGAATAATTATCAATCATGTTGTTTCAAAATAGATCAGATGGGAGAACAACAGACTCGAAAAGTGAAGGCCAAGGGTTTAAATCTTCGCTCATGCAAATGGAATTTTTGTAGGGAAATTTGGCACAACATAAAAACATACACGCCACTGGTAAATAACTGGTAGTTCCACATTTGGGATAGTAAAAGAATAAGTATCTTTGATGGAATTAAGTCTCTCGATCCTCTCCGGGCGAATAACTCTGGCTTCAGTATTTGTGAATTGTGTCCGAGATTAAATTGATCAAAAACGTTTGCACGCTACGGACTGCTAACCTAGATAATCGGTGATTTAATTCGATCCGGTCGCGAATTATACATCTTTAGAGAAGTCAGCTGTCGTTTCTTTGATGCTCAGCCTCGCACAATGTGCTTTGTGAAAATTAAGTGCACATTTAAAGTATTCTTAAAGAGATTCACTCACCTGATTTCAATAGTGTTTAAGTCAAAGAATGCAAATTTAAGCTCTATTTATATTAGCGTATAGGTATTTTCGTAAATAAACAGTCTATGCTAGACTTGCGTGCTTATTTCGTGATTCATTCCATAATATCCAGGAAAATGGCATAGACACCAATAAAACAAGTGTTATTTGTATATATTTATTTTTTAAATACCAGACTTAAAAAACATTTGTAGCACAAAAATAAATTACACATCGTAATTATTTTTAACATGAATATACTGTATATAAATTAATTACTAAAAATCACCAAGGTCCTTCCTCAAACTTTCACGATTCACAGAGGCACAATTAGGTAGTTATGGTAGTATTTATATTATTGATGATTTGTACACCGCAAAATAGGAATCAATCCCCAAACTTGCATGGATGTTCTTTCATCACAATATTAATTGATAGTTGTAGTGTAAGTGAATTCAAAGAAGAAAATATAATTTTTTAAACATTATGCAAAAGCAAGCACTGTAGCAAACAACACATGCATCAAGGAAGGCGTCTGATAAGGCAGTTAACTACATAACCCTATTTTTCTCTCGTACAGAAAAGTTTTCTGCATGAACTTGAGCTGAGAAAGCGATAGTTTTGGTTTTGCGATGGTTTGGACTGCTTGTGAATGTTTGACTAGCGTTTATTCTACCTTGTAATTCAAACATCTCATTGATATCGTTACAGTTGTAGTTGAAACCATCCCATTTGTGTAGCATATTATTCTTCATCATTTAAAATTTTGTGTAGGTATATTTTTAAGACTGAGCTGACTCTTAATTTGAATGCCAAATCGTACTCATTCTTCAATTAATTTACATCACACTTTAAGTATAAGCTCTTCACAGGGTCGGTTGTGTCAAAGTTAACGAAATAACAAGTTCGGCAAACACTTTCGATCTGCCAGTAACTCTGTAGGAGTTTACTTTAAAATTGGCTCAACCGGGCCTTATTAACTACTAGAGTTGATGATGGCGATGCATAAATTAATGATGGTGTTTCTCGACCTGTATGACCTCATTGGTTTTAGAAGAATCCACCGTAGTTAGGGCCAGAAGGAACCTGGAATCCTTGAGGTACTCGAGGGTTGGGGAAGATGGGTCCAGCTGAAACAAACAGAATGAAATTTGTCAGAGAAGCTTTGTGATTAAAGTTATCGGTGTCCAACTAAGGTGTTCTTTTGTTATGCGTTTGACTGAGAAATAACTTGATTTTCGGACGTTTCAGCAGATTGTATTCGGAATTTCAGAATACGAAGTGTAAGCTTTCAGGTCCGTTGAAGAAAAATCTCAAACCAATTACTTTTTTAGGACTACAAACCAGTTACAAATGACATGAACCTAAAAAAACTAAAACAAACATTGGCCATGGTATCTGAATAGTGATCCTTTCTTTTCTTTTAGACAAACATCTCACGCTTCCAAAGGAGAACAAGATACTGACACCAATCAAGTATTCCGATAGCACATCTTTTAATTAGACCAGTAACACCGCTGGTCATTTTTATATAAAATTAGTATAAAATAAAGTACACAAGCCTTTATGAAACATATTATATACCGATGCCGATGAGGACTTAAAAGAATAATAACTATAACTATAAAATATACAATAACAATAATAACTATAAAACTTTAACTTATCATTCTTCTATCCCGCGACAAAATTCCAAATTTTCTTAACCTTGAAAGTAATTACAAAATAGACACTTGTAATACGACATCTTATAATTTCATATTTATATCAATCATATGATATAATAGCACATCAATTTATCAATTGGAAAATTTGTAACCCATTGATATGCCATGGATGCAGTTTAAACCAAAATTTCTGTTTCATTGATAATCCGTCCTTCTTCTGTCGATCTCAATCTGGCGGCCAAAAAAGTACACTGGTCACACCCACTCGAATTCTATGCTCGTGATTCTTTTTGAAACTATGTACATATTTATGTAATTCCTTTCGATTTCAGTTTCAAGTTTTTCACGACTTGATCGAGAAAACAAAAAACAACGGCGGTTGCATAATTTCCCCAACGGATCACAGCGAAAACACGAACTCATTCCGATCGAAACCGAAGAAATCAAATGTTTATAAATTTAGAAATCAATCGTTGTGAAAAACAGTAAGAACTCTAGCATGCTATTCGACGAAAACATTTCGGAGCGGCATCGATGATCTTCGCGCACCGAGCCATTCAAACTGAGTTTACATGTATCCTTTAGTCAGCTATGACCTTGGAGCGAAGATTTTACTTCGATCAGTGAGAAAAAAATAACCCCTCAAATCACATATTATAACAAACTTAGTGTCCCATTGGACAGTATTATGTTTTGACGTCAATCTTGAGTTCAAAAGCAAAATTTTGAATCAGCTAAAAAAGATAATAGAATTTAGCTTCTTTGAACGATATCGTAACTGCAATCGACTGCAATACCAATTTCAATGCGTACGTGATTCGCAGCTCGATGAATCTAGAGTAAGGAAGGTATGACGACTCTGCGTTCGTGCGTTCGCGATTGCGTGTCAATAAAGTGTGCCAAGCAAAGCAAGGAAAGACAGAATTATTACTCAGTGATTGAATTTCCTAATTACCTCCGCAATTATTTATATTTTTACCTCGAGCCAAGTGTTTAGTTGTATTACTATGTCATAACAAGAGGATGCTACGCCCTTGGGCTTGTAAGAAATGGAAGTTTTCTGTTTTATCTTTGTTTAAGAAAATTGGATGCCGAGCCTGTTCTAGCGACGCAAGAAGCTTATCTTCTTGATTCTTTGAATATAACAAGATCGCTCTAAAATAGAACTACCAACAAGAAACTCTACAACTCCACTCACGGTAACTCGATTATTTGATTATTGGTTTCCGTATGAAGCAATTTGTTCATTTCTGGAGATAAATCACCGGCTGAGGTTATGCCTTGCCCAGCTTACAAGGCAGTAAATAGTGAAACTGGTGACGGCACGTAGCAAAAGGGTCGGCTACCGCTTAGCCCTTGGACCCATCTGAGTTGTGACAATGTAATATATGTAATGCCAGTATGCCTGGACTGTGAGGGTGATGGGGAAGAGCGAATTACGAAATAAATGAATAAAGAAATGAGAAATAAAAATACAAGATGCTTACCTCGGAGTCTGTTAGGCTGAACGAATCCGTAACCGGAAGCTCCGACGACAACGCCACTAGTTTCCGTTCCCTCCGGTGATGTAGGGAACAAAACAGGCCCTGAAATTGCAGAGCCATGGTGAGAAAAACAACACTGGCGTAGTGTGATCTTGAGGATCGCGTTTAAGGAGCCTAACAGCTTGAGAACAAGACATCCAACTTGGCTTGTTCTGCGGTCTCCCCTTTGATCGCATGTGCCATTATTAGGTAAACACTAGAGGGCGGGGTGGGGGGTGGGAGGGTTAGTAAAACTTTATTTTGTAGGAATATTTTGTTGAAAAATTGCTCCCGAACCGGTATACAAATCCGGGGCCTTCTGATTGCCGGTTAGATGCTGTACCAAATCCTGTCCTCTCCTGCCTCGTCGAGTGGGATAAAGGATCTCCAAATGCAAGGTAAATTTTTGGAGAATATATCTTCATTATTAAACTAGCCACGCTGGTCACGTGCAGCGTGAAAATAGAAGTTGAAACTTGAAACTGTATACATCAAATGATCCACGTGCCATCAATGAGCACCAATTATAATGTGAGAACTTCCAAAAGCTGTTATGAACTGTTTAATTATAGGTACAGTGGGTAATTGCAGACAGAAATTTATTACGCCGGAAAGAGCGTATAAGCAGCGGAATGATGAACATTGTAACAAAATTTCCACACGAATAAATTAACGATTTATGCTCACTCCCGAACGACATAGCTAATTTTTTTATTGTAATACCCGTTAATATTTTGATCGCTATCAATAATGAGGAGTTAAGACTCGAGGGAAAGTAATTCTCTGCTGCTAGCTATCAGGTATTTAACTTTTTGGGGATAAGGATAGGTTATCGTAGGGGCACTAATTGTGATAGGCAGTTAGTGTGAAATTAATCTAACCGTAGTATTGCTATTTGGTTGCCTGCATTACCATGAATAACTGCTCAAGGCATGTGTAGTTTTGCATGGCTTGCTAATCAAAAATTGTAAGAATTTTGTAAACAGCGAACAGTAATTAGAAATTGCTACGAATAAATTAAAATAATGAAGTGAATAGAAATAATTCATTTTGAAGAAAGCGTGTAAGAGGGTTATCTTCATGTTTTTTGTATACGACGAAGAATCAAAAATTGGAGCACGTTACAAGAAAGAACGAGCTGAATTTTTGGTTATGATAAAATCTGAATTATATTCCATCTCGATGGCCATCTCTCTTTACAATGCTTTATGAGCCTTTAATCCAGTATTGCCAGTCGAGAAACCATTCCTCACACAGTCATCGTATAGCTAATCTCAGAACCTGATACGATTCTGTAACATTTCTCACAAAAAGATGAAATGGGCCAAAGGAAGCGCTGTAAATTATTGAAGGTCAATTCTCATTTCATTATGAGAGAGCAATAAAGAATCTCTTTCCGAACTAGAGAACATTCTCACGAGACAGAATTCATCTGCACTGTCATATAGCTTGAATTATTTCACGGCTGTGACCACAACGTGTTTACAAACACATAAGAGCGAATTTTATCTAAATGGCAAGTGCAACGAGCGATTCGAGATGTGTTTTCGTTTCAAGGTATTTTTCCCGTTAGTACGAAATAAAGTGCATTCAATTGCTGCAAAACAATCCTCATTTGAGTTAACTGCAGTATTTCCACCGAGCCCTTCATTTATATCTTGTAGGTATTTACCTCGGTTCGTGCGGCCGTTCGATGGTCTCGGGGCTTGATTCGACTGCAGGAAGAAGTCGTTGGTATAATCTTGGCCCATCACGCTGACCGCCAGCAAAACAAAGCACAGAACAGCCTGGAAATGACACACAGTACACTCTGTTATTTCAGTGGTCAAATGAATATGCAGGGTTATATGGTTAGTAAGGGTTGGACTAAACGTGTACAAGCTAGGTTACTCGGTACTATGGAGGACGAACGCAGAGTCAGTTTTGGTTAGTTTGTTGGTATATTTGACTGAAAAGGTATGCTGCCGTAGCACAGTACGTGCTACAAGAACAGATAATGGGGGGTTTCTTTGCACGGCAGTATAATCTGTCTTGAGCCGGTGTTTCAGTGGTTTGTTAAGAAATTAACAGTCTGTTAGCCAAAAATATCAGCACCTGATTGGTCGTTGCTCTGCAAGTAATAAATTAACAGGGCATTAGGATTTTAACGCGCCACTGAAATACCCAGAGTTAGATTCAGGTTTCTATGGGGTTCAAAATTTAGGCAGGGCTCCAAAACAATGAAATTTTCGTAAAGAATGAACGTGAAATATTAGAGAAAGAACTTTGCAAAATGCAATCAAGATCACAATAAATATTAAAAAATATACGCAATTACCCAACAAAACGAATTCTAGACCCGATTGCCACAAGCATTTGAACGCAACGAAAGAAATTACACAGACACGTTCATTTTCACGATTATTACTTTTACTCCTTGCCAGTCCCGTTGTATTGCTACCATTTCACTGATTGCTTATCAAAAGCCCTTTGTAAATACATTACAATATATCGACATCACCAGTATCATGCAGATTGAAAAACACGTTTCTAATGTATATATACCTTCATTTTCTTTCGAACTAATTGATAAATCACAAGCACGATACTTTTAAAACACTGCACAACAGTGAACTGTGAACTTTGAGCAACTGACAGTTACTATTTATACGAATAGTATGTGACCGCCAAAAGATGCATGCAGCCATGCAAAGGAGTAGGGGAACATTTTTTCCTAATACACACTAGGTACTACTACATACTTTTTGTTGAGGCACAATTAAAAAGTTTCAGATGGTTGACGTGGAAACGAATGAAGGTAATCGAGAGAGGCAGGACTTTACCGCGAGTCAATGTCGGGAGCCTTGATCTTAAACTAGTTTCACGTAACTTGAATGCATCTCTATGCTTGCGTTGTAATATGCGTATGAATATTTTAGTTTGATGATAAACTGGTATGACAAGAGAAGAAGTTATTTACATATTATGCTTATGTGAAGAAATTGAATACTTGTCACACCTACGGAAGATCATTTATTGCTTTTTCCAGGATATGAGGTAAGCAAAATTGTACATAGGTAGGTACTAGGTAGGTATTCGTCATGTTTCTTTAATAAAATGAACACAATTTCAAACACTAATTTCCAATAAATGTCCCTACTACCAATAGTATCACTATGTACCAACGTCTTAAATAGCATTTCATAATTACTGTTTGAAAAGGAGAAATAATGGTTCATTTTCAATACAGATTTGATACAAATCGCATATTTGAAGAGTAGAAAGATCCCTTTTTAGGCTTTGCTAATTTTTTATCTTGTAAAACATAATTATAGATGTTAAAACGTTGTATAATAGAGATAGCAAAGTACTTTGCAGAGAAAACTGATGCCTGTCGCTGGGTGGATTGTAGCTCGCCGCTTGTTACGACACACATCATATTGTGTACAACAACAACTCGCCTTCATATTTAAATTGGACTGAAGAGGACACCCGGTGACAGCCATACTTGTCAAAAACCCATCGGGGGTCAACACCATCATATTTTATCTTTTCAAAGAACGCAGATATCGTTACCAAACTTCTCTGGTGTTATTGGCAAAGTTCATGGCTATGGTTTCAGTCAGCAAAGTATGCCCAACAAAGCATGTAGTTTCTCACGTAGACCTTGTTGCAACTGCATTTGATTTAATTGCAAGCTTAATGAGCATGCATCCTTGATTGACTGGCAGTTAGACAACGTAAAGCTTCGGTGACAATTTCGGTCAATGATTTGCGATTAACCGCTTGATTAAAATGCAAATCAATGTAAATTAGCTTTTGATTTTTTGATGTGCGTATAGTGATTGAAGCAAAGAGTAGCTGCCGACAACTGATATAAAAGAATATCATGAGCTTGAGGCCTTATTTCTGCCGGTTCTTTCTGATGATTTCGAAATATTTCGTGGAAAGAATTCCAACAGTTTACCGAATTTCCAAAAAAGTTACACCTATTAGAGGCAAGGCACCAAAATTAAGCTGACAAAAAAACGAAATCAATGTCAAAATTCTTCAAATTCGTCATCACACTTCGTCCGTTACAGCTTCCGTGTATCGAGTGACATCGCGCTAACAGGAAGTGCCTCGAAGGACGAATCACCAGTCGCCATTTCCTGATACCATTCACCCTAAGAGACCGGAAACAGAAGCGCTGAGATCGGTTAAAGCGAACGTCTGAAGGTCCGACCTTGGCCAGGAACCTGTGACTGTGGTACAGCATGCATCGGATCTGTGTCAAGTTCGCATCTTTCCAGTCTTGCGGCTCTCATGTGATAGAGTGAGAGAGGGAGAGAAAGAAAGAGAGAGAGAGAGTTTTTATAAGGAAATCGTTTCAGACAAGGTCGGTTCAGGCTAAATACCTTGCGGTTATATAATATAGTATCGTGTTAATACAGGAGTTTGCTTATTTAATAGATGGTGGTTGAGGTGTATGGAATAACATGTGGTAAGAATATGGTGTAAATGATTTTAACCTATAGTTACGGTGTTATACTTTCTGTATTCTACAACAGTTCAGCTTGTTGGAAACACCAGATATCTGAAATCACCGAAGCTAAGCAATATTTCGCTCGATCAGGTACGGGATAGGTGATCATCCTACACATGTTTGCAGTTCTGTTTCGGAGAGAGGTTTTAGAACTGAGGCACTAAAGTTTCTTGCTAATCAACCTCCTGAGAATATTGGATTAGTGGAGGAATCCTGCTGTTCGGGTCGTACCGTCCTTCGGAAGGGCCGCCAATCCGGAGATCCACTTGGTGCTATTCGACATAGGAGTATAACTTGTCGGAACCGGGGTTTCCCTCCTCCCTCTAGGATAGGTTAGGCCCATCACATCTTCATCATCGTGCATACTCCTGTCAAATAGCACCAAGGGGACCACCGGCTTAACGTCCCTTCCGAAGGACGGTAC
>LVVV01431700.1:0-10271 GCA_001676325.1 Amphinemura sulcicollis
CCCCCCCCCCCCCCTTCACCCCATGCTTATTGCGGCATTCATGGTCGGCGACGGCAAGTTTATCTTCGACCATATCATGTGCTCCAGAGGGCTTCAATCAGTCAACACAAAAACAAATGGGCACTCTTCCGCAATGATACAGTTGTCTGTGGACCTTGATACGGCAGAGTGTAGTGTGCCTCTCGTTTGCGTTACTCTTAACTCGGCTCTCGCTTTCAGCAGAGACGCAATGTGTAAACGGAGCGAGCGAGCAAGAATTTAGACGTCCTTCAATAATGAATGTATGACATAACAGGAAAGGATTGGAAGGGGTTGAAGGAGCAGACTAAAAAGGTCGGGCAGCTCGTGAGTATTCATTCACTGGCCTACGAGACGGTGTTTCAGCAAATTCCATGCATTAGTAGGTCTGATAATCCATCACAATTATTTATTTATTTACCTGCCTACCACCCGCTCATGGACAATGGGCATGCTTCTAAAATAGGACTTACTCCTATTAGAAATGTCCAGACGACGAGAAATAATTAAGACGGTTTGTATTACCTAGCTGTTGCTCTTCCTGCTGTCGGTTGTATCGTTTATTGGTACGTGCAGGTTACAGCTTACAACGTTTTCCATCTCACTCGAAATATTTGCTCATTTTGCTGTTCCCCGCGTTTCTAGTGTAATTATATTCTTCGCTCCATGTCGTTCCTGCGCCTTTTCTCTATTTACCCACATGCTAGGAGGTCGGCAGGTCAACACTCAAGGTACCTGTCTTTTTGGTCGGACGTTCCGCGTTACCCAAGTCAGAATTCACCCAATCTGAAATCACGCACAGCTGGTAAATGGAGGAATACGTCTTGAGGTGATGTGTGAGGACTAGATATGCTGAGCGTACGATCATGGGGGAGGGGAGTCTACGTTTCCAAATTACAGGCTCTACCGCTAGCAATATTGATATCAAATGTAAGGGTGGTCGTTACTATAAGTTTCGACACAACGTTGAACCTGGTATTAGAGGTATTAGAGGTAAATGTAGGAATCGCCCGATGGCCGACCCCACTTATAAGTGAGCATGTCAATCCTATCTTAGTGGATAGTCACTGCACTGCAGACTCGTCATAAGTGCATACCCTGGCCGAGTCATTAGCTAACCACGGAAATAACTAATATTATCGAAGGGAGATGACAAAAGGAAATTGTTCACCTTTCCCCGGCCACGGACGCCATCTCTACTTTGCTGTCCGGCTTATTGAATTATTTCTAGCACAGTAAAAAATAATAACCATCCTGGGATGGGACGAAATTTGATTCGATTACTAAAATTGTATACCACGATCATTTCTTGTCACGTCGCGTATGCCGTTTCGTTTTTGTCCGTCCAGATTCCAGAGACCATAATTAAAACAACATTGCAAACGAAAATAGATACTATTGGCTCGAACCGATTGATATTGAGACGAAAAAACTGCTCAGAGTCCAGTGAGTTGTCGCTAAACTCCCTGCCGTTCTTTTTTTTTTGTATTTTATTTGCTCAATTCAGTTCCATTGATGATTGTCACAAAATATCTCCACGGTCGCTTGACCCACGCTGGCTATTTTGCCGTTCAATGGATCTCTGTAAAAGTTTCAGCCAATACCCAGGTGCTGTTCATCTTTGAAATATTTCTGGAATTTAATCAATTTCACCTCCTACTGTCCAAAAAAGCGGGGAGCAATTGGTTGCGAACGTCGGACGCTTTACGGTGGCCATGCGTGGCCCAAGCCGTTCGCCGCTCGCCGCTCGCCGCTCGCCGTTCTATCTGATATGTCATGATGGTGTATGTTTTTCCAATAATCAATGTGAAAGAGAAACTTTTGACTTTTTATCAACAGTGAAAACTGAAAAGCGTTCCGTTTCGACTTCGTTTGTATAAAGCCATCGAGGGAAACATTGATGTAACGGGCTCGGGACTTTTAAGATGGCCATTTATTTATTTCACTGCTATTGCGCTTATATCATTCTAAATTGACATCACCTAATACGTATCCTTTATTAACGACTAACGAGGGCCGTGGGCACTGGGCGCATGCTAAACTCGTTCCGATCCAAGACATTTGAGACATTCGAGATACAGAAGCCACCGTAGATTGTAATCAACGTTTAAATAACTAACAGAGCCAAACTGCCGCTTTGCCTTGTGGGGCTGGCTGCATGGTTGCGTACCCCAAAGCAGACCGCCTCCTGTGTGGTCTCACATTTCCCCGGTGTCTACCGGCGAGGAAATGTCGTTCGGCCAAAGGTTCGACTCCAGTCTCCATGCGACGAATGCACCTCAATCCATTCGCCGTCGCCCGTCGCCGCCCGCCGGTACTCCATTAGGATTTCAAAATCTTACATCACCTGACTTCGCTTCTCACTTTTTAGTTTTTATTCACTTGCTGCTATCTGCATCACCATTTGATCAAAACTTCCCTCTATTCTTGCAAACGGGTATACCATAGCTACCTAACTTTTCCACTTTAGATTTAACAATACAAATTTAGACATCAATAGCCAAGATAGGGGTGCATAGGTAAGAAACTCCGAGACAACTTTCATTCCAACTTGCAACTTTGCAATGGAGTTGTCTGGGCCAAGCCGCGGTGCCGTGAACCAGTGCCGGTTTCGTCGTGGGACGTGAACCTGATGACCCAATTATTTTGGAAATTGAATATCATTTGATATGTGTAACTGTACTTATTCATCCATCTATTCAATAAATTCCGAGTTATTTGAATGGAACTGGAACACAATAAACACTGTCTTTTCGATTCCAATGACACTCACTAAACAATGGAGAAAAAGCCGAGACAATCGGGATTCTTGCCTCGATACCTGAAACATGCGAAACAGAAACACTGCAGGGTTTTAACATTGTAGGTAATTCTTTCCGCTGTGTATGCCAAGAGTACGTGACATTTAAGCAGCTATGTGACTCTGCTAAAGTCTGCTGGTCTGGTATACGTTAGTGCCTACCGTGATACGTACCTATAGGTCCTATAGAACTGAAATTACCAGGACCATTCAATACCGAAAGAAGACAAAAAAGCAAGTCTTTACTTTTCGATTGCTCTTAGCGTTCATGCAATTCTGTTATAAATCAAACGGAACGAGGCCGTGAAAAGGATGGTTGTTAGATTAAAACGAGTTCAGATTAAGTTAGGATTATAATCGTTATTAAAAATTAAGAATCGTCGTAGCGAGCTACCCTTTCCAATTCAATACATTGGTGACAAAAGATGGACCCCTA
Source organism: Amphinemura sulcicollis (assembly GCA_001676325.1). NCBI lineage: Eukaryota > Metazoa > Arthropoda > Insecta > Plecoptera > Nemouridae > Amphinemura > Amphinemura sulcicollis. Next base: position 3,255 of record LVVV01431700.1, read on the forward strand.
TTCATAAATAATAATAATATATTGTATGGGGCTGAAAGCTCTGACATATAAGCGACCTATCATTTTCCTTGTGCACAATTGCGACTGTTGACTGTGTGTGCGTGTGTGCTTGTGTGCGTGTGTGGGTCCACGCTGCTTTTTTTATACCGCCATTGATAGAGGAAGAGAATGCATTTGTGCAGCATCCGTGCATCGAGGCAGCCGACAGTACCAATGAAAGTATACAGTGAAGCAGAGATGCGCTCTCTAGATTGAAAAGACATCGTTTCGCATTCGCCGATAGTGACAGAAAAGTAATTTCTTTTATTCGTAAAAAAAATGATGTATTTATATATGATATTCGGTCGAGTTCTGTGCAGCAATATGGGATGGGTTCAAAAGCTTTATTGGCGTTGTTTGTTCAACGAAAATTAAAATTTGGCATTTTGGTGCTGAAAAGGACCCTCCACCTTTTTATAAGGGAATGAAATACTGGCATGGTCATTCAATAAAATTCTGTGCCTGGCATATATCGTTTAGGTGTTAGTACTATGTCAGCCAGCAGTGAGCAGACTGGCACAGGACAGTTCGAACTTCGAACGTCACGAATCATGAGTCATCGGCTACATCATGGGGGTCCGTTCCGACACCCCACACACGTATATTGCCAACTGCACCTTTCCTAGAATGCCCCCCAGTGCCCTCCCCCCCTCTCCCAACGAAATTGTCCCCAATTGCCAATATCGATTATTTCGGCCATATACAATTGCAATAGGACATTAGCAGAGCAGTTACCATATGAGTTAAAATGAATTTCATTGGAATTGACGCACATTTTGTGCATCAAGCAAATATTTATGTCAAATATGATTGTTTCTATTTTAACAGGACAGCCTAATTGACGCGAAATGTATGGAACTGCCCTCCAGTAATCTGATTGTTCAGCATGGCCCACCCCATTTGCTAAGCATAAGCCGTCATGTCATTTCAATTTCAACCCTCCCCTGCCTGTCCTGTCCTGCTCCTGGCCTGCTCCTGGCCCGCCGTAGATTATCCCTTTGTTATTTCATCGGGTTTCTCGACGCAGCCCTTCACTCTGTGTGGAGACTGTTTAATTCCGATTTCAATACTCGTGTCATCCATCTCGTACAGAGTGCACCTCTCTCAATTGATACCAACCTTGTTGGTTGTTAGGCTAAACCTAGTCCATCACCACATATCAGCTCCACATAGGTTCTGACATTGGTACCTATCACCATTGAGTTCTACAACCTCCTATAACTGCCTATAGTATGAGTTACTGCTAAAGTAAATACCCTCTGCCCCATTTCAATGCCAATGTGGCTACCTGAAGCTTGAAGGCAGAATACATTTGCTTCGGTTTCAGCATAGTTTCAGGCGTCAGGACTACGTCGCCACAAAATTTAATTTGAAATACGCTCAAGTGTATCTTCTCAGCATAGAGCATCTGCACTACATCACGCATTATGTTATATAATAATATTCATATTCAAGTTATTTATTTAATTTATTTACATCCGTGTTCTTAGCATCCCACATTCGATTCCCATAAAATTCTCGTTCTTCAGAATCAGTCTGAACACTCCGAAAGCTGCGGGGAAGTTTTTAAGCTTCTGATCATAGGCTCGTAAATATTTCATTAAAGCGTTAAGTAGATTTACCTCATGCTGATTTAAACCCTTACTCTGCAATAACAGAGGCTGGCCTGCCGATTGAATTGATGAATGATGAGTATGGGGAGCAGAGGAAACATCACGCGATTATCCTGCGAAGAGCTACGCTTTCGCTTTGTATGGCGGATACGAGCACAGGAGGTCTGCCGGAGTGCCAGTGCTTTTGAAAATGTTTTAATAACCTCCTGTAGTTAAGTCAAATCCAACCCAGGAGCTCTAAACCAAATTGTTACTCGAGAATGTGCGTATGACGAATTTCGGCGTTTTGCGTGGGGTTTTTCTGTTTTTGACGCATGTAACGCGTTTTTATTTTATATGAAGCGAATGAAATGAGTAATCCTACTACAGTCTAGAAGTATAACCTGCGATTGCCTTGCGGATTACAGAAAGCTGAGCAGCAAGCGAGTAATTAATATAATCGGAAGTGTACCTGTATAATACACCGTAGGTATACCTACGCGATTTAATTTACAAAATTGTAAATGTTTGAAGATTTCTTGTAGAATAAAACAGATTTTAAACCCACATCACATGTTCAGCCACAATAATATATCACATCAGATCTCAATTTGATACGCATTTTGGGGCACGGTATCAAACCTTTGATTAATTTGATCGCTTTACTTGCTGTCATCCAGCCTACTGCTTTCGAGTTCAATTTCAGTATCAAAAAAATTGTGATAAAATACCACTAGTATTAAAAGGTTCTAACTTATTACATTAGTCTCTGATTTACATAATATTTTGTCATTGATGATATGCTGATGTGTGGCATCAGGAACATAGGGGTGCTTGGAACAAGCGGCATTGGCTAAACACACACCAATCCAATCAATATACTCCCGTCGCACATAAGTTGCAGTCATGTTATTAAATGCGGTGTGACTCACTTCCAATCCAACTGACAGTTCAGAACACTGTCCCTATTCCCTATACATCTCAAGTGTACGTGCTGCGAATATCGGATTGGAGCCCCGCAGTGATAAAGCACCTATTTATAATTTGCAAGGGCAAGTAATCATAAGAATATCCCGAGTCAATAAAATTATTTTTCATCGAGGAGCTGACCTCGTGGGAATACAAGAACCTAAAACTTTATCTGCTTTTCTGAATTCGGAGTTACTCGGGAGAACGAGAAGGCAGCCAAAAATAATTAGGCTGCTTTTTTTTGGGACGTTATAAACCCTCTCTTCGCCAAACTTGATTTGATTAATTTCATATAGAAAATCGTTAAAGCGGCAATTGTTATCACTGAAGCTACTTTTAGAAATTTCACTCTAACACCAAGAATATAATTACCTACCAACTGAGGGAGAGAGATAGCCTCCTGCCTCGCTGTCGACTATCTAAGCTTTGAAGTTTGAACATTCGTTTTCTGTGCTGTGGTGTGGTGGTATGTAAAAGCCGGGGTTTATTTTATTGTGCATGTTGAATTTGATTGGAAATGATGCATACGCATTGGCTCGCCCTTACAAGCTTCGATGGGTCGGCCAGTGCTGTAAACAAGATTTCAAAAGCTTTGTCCATGATTTCCGTTCCTTTGTTTCTACGAATGCTCGATCGTAAATAAAAACGCGTAGAACATCCGTTTTTAAGGGTTGCATAACAAATATAAAATTTTCATTCTTATGTTAGGCTGCAGATCTGCCGGCATCATTAATTCTAACAGCTGTATTGTACGTATGTGATAGCATTTTCTTTTGGGGAACGTGGGGTGAACAAGTATGTGCTTCTTCTTCTCCACTCTCTTGTTTCAATTGAAAACTGTGCATCTAATTCCCAGTGACACGCCATGCCAACTACACTGACGCTGGCAGCTGGAGGCAGTATGTGACTATGTTCCCAAAATGTCAGTGTCTGCGGTAATTCAGTCGGTACCCCGTATAGTCGCTAGTAGCTAGCTGGTAGTAACTGGTAGTAGCTAGTAGCTCTCGGTCCTGCGTATGCCGCTTGAATCCTGAGTAGTCGGTCACTGTCAGCCTCAATGGAGCAAATGAATGGGATTGAATAATATGAAGATCGGGAGAGCCTGGCTGAAAGAGACCTCCTACCCCACGAATGAAACGATGGGACCACTCCTGCTGCAACTGTCTGCCGTGCCTCCACCATCCACCTATGCCACACGGGGATGCTCTGCACTCGAGCACTATACACTATACAGCTCCTCCACCCACCCTTTGGTATATTCGCTGCCACCCCCTCCCCCTCCCCCACCCCACCATTCTCCCTACCCTTTGCTAAAATCAACTAAACAGAAAGAAAGAGCTCTGTCGGCTATTGTCAACCTGAATGCCTACTCTATATTTCGGAGTCTTGATTCAGACAGCGTATAAAAATGATATATATTTTTCCCTTCTCTTGCTATTCTGTTATTACGTAGGTGTGCACTTTCCAAAAAACTTCCAAATCTCATGACATTTTTACACGCAAGCAAGTTTTTGCATGCTATTTCATTGATTTTGTAATTTATAGTAAACGATACGGGTTCTTTTTGAAAACTCAGTTTGCCTGTGGTATTAAATATTGATAGTAATTTCAATTTGTATGCATACCTACGCTCACCTATCAGATTTAAAGTGTGCGTTGTACCTTGGCACTGCTGTGCACTGTGCCCTGGCTTTGTCCCGGAGGCCGGACCGTCAAGTACTTGCGTTGGTATAAGTCAAAGTTCGGCCTGTCTCATTATACTCTCATCTGTTGCGTTGCCTGCACATATTTTCGTCTATTCTGTAAACGCTTCTTGGGCACTTCATTTGCATTTTCCTTTCTGTCTTGCGGACCAGTGTCCTTTCGAGTTCGGGGACTTGGCAAAGCCCTACCATTAGCCATTGTATTGTTACTCATGATGATGCCAGAACTTTTGAACCTTCGACTCAAGCACTCTCGCGAGTGTGACCACTTTCCGCTGTCATCTTCCCCAAGATCTCGACTGCTCTCAACTACCAAAACACTTCACACAAGCAGGTAACAGTTTTTTTTTAGAAACAATAATTATCTAAAATCTTTGAAAAAGACTTAATCTTATAGAATTTTGCCTCGAGTATGATTGAAGTGAGTGGGGACGTTGCTTTCAAGAAGTTAACGCACTCATTCTCCGCTCTAAATTGTTCTATTTTACCAACCGTTGGTCTTGCCAAAAACTCTTAGAGCAGAAACTGAAAGGCGCTGTAGAATTGGTCACAATTTGGTTCAACCTTATTTTGCCATCGCTTTTCTTTACTCTTGACTTGGCTGGTCTTGATATCGCACCGCTGGCATCCAGTATGCGCCATGGGGCAGCGGGACAGGACATGGCTATTGTTGCGCCCACTGCGGGATACCTCTAAATGCATGGTTAGCGTCGAATGTGAATGGAGGAGTGTCATAATGTCAAAACATTGACAACCACCATCGACCACGCATTTACAGGCATAGAACTTACCGGCCCTCGACTCTCGATCTATTCAGCCATGCTCTGGTCGCCGATTGGAATTTTCGGAACGCAATATTCATGTGTACACAATGTTCGAGCAGCGCCAATACCAACACGTATTTTATACTCAAAAATTAATTTTTAATTTGCATATTTTATGTGGTGAAGTAACTTTATGTACCCACATTTATGCTACGCCCACAACTGAAGCAGACTTGACTGATAATCTCTCCCCCGGCAACTAATCTTCAGAATTCCTGATTCTAAGCGTACAGCATCTATATGACATCCGGTGTAGACCATGAAATAGTGACTTCTTACTTTTTTCTTGATGTGATGCACAAAACGTTGCAAATTTGCCAGAAGTTTTCTTTGTGTGCTTGATAGGTATCAGCTACGATACGTCAATCTTGCTAATATGAGAAGAATTTATATATCCAAAGAAACTAACGTTCATCTAGAAGTAAAAATTTCATAACCGCTCTCGCCAGAAAAATACCTCCCAATTCTAACCAAAGAATATTAACCTATATTCTGTCCTAGCAAGCTTGAAAAAAATCTTTTGTCGGTACTCGAATGTCTAGTACAAATATTAAATTTGGACAGGCTAAAATAAAACCGGGTGCCTAATTGATGTTGTGTTACGGCGCGGCGATCCAGCATGTGTAGTAAGGTATCACAATATGTTCTTCACTTGTGTTCTGCCGGCAGGCTTTAGGCCTATGCGGTGTCGAGTCGGCATGGTCGGCTTGGGTTGAAATATCCGCCGTGTGTTTACATGAGCCCTGTCTGTCTAGCTATTCGATACCGATTTCCTTGTGTTTGGATAGGCACGGATGGCCATAATCTAGCCGCGCTTGACAAAGAATCAATATACAATATACGCTACGAAGATCACAGCTATATATGTATACTTGGCCGATAGTGGAAAATATTTGTAGGCATTTCTTTATCTCCGCCTTCTCCCCAGCCCACTTTGTAAGAAATAGGGTTGACCCAAGGGAGAACTTATCAGTATCATACCCCAGGAACGAGTCATTTTTCGACAGACTTCCCAAACACTTTATGCTTATATCTACAAAGAGGGCGACCGAGGCGGATACAATATCTCAAATCGATATAATTTCCCAACTAATTTAATTGTGTCTTGTAAGTTGTAATATGAAGTACTTGTTTACTCAAATTTATTTTGAAATGAGCATAAATGACGGGGTGGAGTGGAGAGCACAACGGTTTTTACTCGAGGGTTTTTGGAACACATCTCGGCATTTTAGCGGCTGTTTTAGGTCATTTTGGTCCTGCATATAGCACTATAGAGAGGGGACTTGCCATTCTCTCTTCCTGTGCCAGTGAATACAGCATTACTGCGTTAAAAATTTACTTCCCCAGTCCCACAACCAGTACCAGTATCAGTGCCAGAACCAGTCCCACAACCAGTACCAGTGCCAGTACCAGTACCAGTACCAGTGCCAGAACCAGTACCAGTACCAGTGCCAGCACCAGTACCAGTGCCAGTACCAGTACCAGTGCCAGAACCAGTACCAGCACCAGTACCAGTCCCACAACCAGTGCCAGCACCAGTACCAGTGCCAGTACCAGTACCAGTGCCAGAACCAGTGCCAGAACCAGTACCAGCACCAGTACCAGTCCCACAACCAGTGCCAGTACCAGTACCAGTACCAGCGCCAGTACCAGTGCCAGTACCAGTACCAGTGCCAGAACCAGTACCAGTACCAGTCCCACAACCAGTGCCAGAACTAGTACCAGTACCAGTACCAGTCCCACAACCAGTGCCAGTACCAGTGCCAGAGCCAGTGCCAGTACCAGTGCCAGTACCAGCGCCAGTACCAGTGCCAGCGCCAGTGCCAGTGCCAGCGCCAGCGCCAGTACCAGTGCTAGTATTAGTGCCAGTACCAGTGCTAGTATTAGTGC
>LVVV01431701.1:0-10273 GCA_001676325.1 Amphinemura sulcicollis
CGTCTGCAAAAGTTTCTTTTGCCCCCCCCCCCCTTACCCGCATTACCCCACTTAACTGAGTCACCGCACTGTCGTGGCCGTGGTTATACACGAATTATTTACTCAATCCTTGGCACAGCGGATTAATTAATGCGTATTATAAAATCTGTTTCCCATTATATTGTTTAGTAATAACATATTCTTCTGAATTGACATCACAACACCAAAAACTTGTCTGTTTTGTCATAAACCGTAATCAAACTATATTTTTTTTATTCACAAAAGTTCTTAATGAAGCGACTAGCACACTTGTTGATCTAGAACTAACTCGGATGCTGCTTGATGCGACGAGCGTAGCGAGCAAGCGGAGACTTTTCATTTTCCTGGGCCATGACTAACAATGCTCGCTGAAGCCTGCTCCAATTTAGATGAAGATTTCAGATTACTTATCGTAAATCTTAATTAAATCCTCTGCGTCGTTCAGAATACTCAATCAAATACACCTGTTTTCAACAAATCAAAATTTAACAAAATTTTCGCAACAGTTCTTACGCTACACAGCCGAAAGTTCATGATTAAACATCTCAAAACTTTTCCAATAAGTCAAGTTTATTGAAATGTAGCGTGTACTTAGTTCTTAAATCTGTATTCCTATATGTATTGTCGAATAATGTGTAGCAAATTTGATCTGTTTTTGCACTAGATTCACTCTGGGTATTTCTATTAAACTTTCTTGCACTTACCTTTATTAAGGACTTCTAGCGCTCGTTGATAAAGTTTGAATTCTCTCTTTAGCTGAGATAAAATGATCAAAACACCAAGCGCGACAAAGACCAAGGTCTGAACATCCGCTTGTAACTATTGTGCATGGGATTATAATGAGGCACTCATATGTTCTTACCTTTTAATCCAACTAACCGAGCACAAGATAATGCGTAATAAGGGATAGACTGTTTGGAAAACCGTGTATCGATGACATACCATAATTGTATTGAAAATAATCCAAAACTCGAAAATAGCTATTATAAGAAGGTGCAAATATCTTTCTCTGGGAAGAATGAGAGGTGAAGAAAGTGTTTAGGTGCCTACTATGGTAGTCGCAAATCGCCATGGTTGTTCTGTTCTATATTGCAGGGTGCATGATGGGGGACGGGAGCGCCTCTGCCGTCTTCTGGAAGTAGGAGCAAACATAAACAAACAGCTGAAGGTAACTTCAACTTCCAGGAGATAGCTAGCTCCCCCAAACCCCTGCACCCAGTACCCACAACCCAGCACCTAGCACCCAAACTACCGTTAACTCCTCCCCTCCTCCCCTCCACGACCCTGACATATGCTGCCAACCTAGCCAGCTCGACAATCGTACCCCCCAACCAACCACCTACCTCATCGCAACACCAGACCATACCAGTACACCCAGTACAGCCCAGTACAGCCCAGTACAGCCCAGTACAGCCCAGTACAGCCCAGTACACCTAGTACACCCAGTACACCCAGTACACCTCTACAATGTCGTGAGTGATTAGCAGTGTTGTAAAAGTCCGTGCGTGAGTGGTCTCGTGGTGTAAACTTAGTCAGTTGTAATCATTGTGTATCATCCCTGATCAATCTTAAATAAACTTACTCAGCTCGTTCGTTCGATGTATGTTCTAGACGTTGTGTTTATTTATTGTTATCACAATTATACATATATCTGTTTCCAATCGAGGCTTAGAACTTTAGAACTGTCTCATGTTTCTTTCTCAGTTGAAACAAAATTGGAATTTCAAAACTGGTGGATACCGCTTTGTAATCAAGACAAAAAAGCATATCAATTGTGGCGAAGACTTCCACGAAACCGTTTTGAGCTTCCATCATTGTCGTTTACACTAAACACTTCTTTGCTTACGTCTTGGGTATTTTAGCCATTTAAATGACGCTTTTTCCGTTCTCTTTCTGTGCAGCCATCCCAAAGTGGTTTTCATCTTATTTGGTATTTCCATTCTCTAAAAAGCAGTAGCGATAACGCTCTTCAAGTGTCTCTGTTCTCTGTCTGTGCGTGTACCTGTACCTGTCTCTCGCTGTTTCGATGTCTTGTACACGTGTCGTTTCGTCTGTGTTTCTGTCGTCTATCTACCTACACCGTTTTTGTGTCTGCCATATGTCTGTCTGTCGTCTGTCCGTCTGTGTACGCTCGATTGTGTAACTCCCAGACATTGGCATGGACTATTCTAAGTGACAGACGAATGATGTAACTGGGATTCATGCAAACGAGTGGTCTCGTGAGTTTTATGTTCATTCTTAGTTTCTAGCCAGTGGACAACACAATGCTGCTACATATTTATTGCGTATGCATAGACATGGCACCCAGCACTATTATTTCATCAGTGATTGCTAACAGTTTATCGTTGTAACGAATTAACGTTTTTTTTTATGATTTTGCCATTACTGTGTGCAAGTGCGGAGATGATTGTGTTAATGCTTGTATGTGTTTCTCTCCCTTCCAACCACCTTTGGCTTGGCGCAATGCAGACAGAAAGCTGTTCGTGGGTATGCTCAGCAAGCAACAAACAGAAGAAGATGTACGTCAGTTATTCGCTCCATTTGGAACTATAGAAGAGTGCACTATTCTCCGAGGCCCCGACGGCACTAGCAAAGGTAAGTCCCTCTCCTGCATGTGTTATGTTTCGCTTAGCTTTCAGTGGCTAAATCGTGCATTTTGTGCGATTGATACTGACTGGCTGCTGAATGGATTCGGTTGGTTTGTAAATATTGATTCTGAGAATAATAGGAATGCAGGCTGATATTTGTTTCTCGTTGTGTGCTTCTTTAATTGATGTGCGCCTCTTTTGTAACTAATTATTTCCTTAACCTATCCAAATCGTACCATTTCACGCTAAGCGTTTGGGAAATCCTCACAAATAGCTTTTTTGGTACGACTCTCTCAATTAAAACGCTCTGTCATGAAAATGGAAGCTTAATTTACGCATTCGGGTCGAGTAAAATTATTCTGTCTAGCTAGATAACATGCTTCCAGCTTTTGTTTTGCGTTGCTTTGTCATTGACTGCACCAGCGACTAGTACACAAACTTTTACAATTGCAAGCAAATCACCATTTGCACTGAAGTGTTAGGTATAAGTTATAACATTGTGTGCCTATATCATCGACGTGCCATACAACCAGAATTTTAGATGCTCATTTCTCCTCTTCTAAATTCAAAATCCAGCGAACTGCTTTGGAATGAAATTTCACATCAAAGGCGTATTTAATTATTTTAGCTTCTCAAGTTTCCGGTCTTACTATTATCGCCGACGTGGCAGCCTGTGATTCCATTGTGCTCTAAAAGATTGATTAATTTCCCTCCCAATATTGGATCTAGAAACGAATTAATTCTAATGTTAACGCGTTTTGTAGGTATTTACCGACTCTGAACCTTTAGTGTTCTTGCGGTCCTTTTTTCTTGGCCTCAACAAACAACGCATGTACGAATGAAGATTAGCAATGTCCTTAAATTAGTCATTGGAACCGGTGCCACTTCCTGTGCCAGCTTATTTCCATCTGTCTGTCTTTTCGAGGCCAATTTAAACTCATATTTGTCCAAATTCATATTTCTGACACAGCGAAAGACTTAGTTTGAAAATCTTTATGCAAGCAGAACCGTCCCACTGTATAAGCCAGCATTGAACACTTGTCTTAGAAAAAAACTACAGCTTTCTGAAGGACGTCCTCTAGGACACGCTGTAGGAATGTAGGACATTACTGTTATGTAATGGAGGAATAATTAGTTAAACCACTACCAACCTCCATACCAGTCCATTATGACAACGATTCTGGAAATTAAATTGTGAAGGGAAGGGGGGAGGGTTGAAGTAAGTGCAACAGTTTCATTTACCTTGCTTATCAACCTCTCGGCGTGGTTAAGTGGGTGCTAGTAGGAGCACTATTGGGCTCTTCAACAGACGAGACTTCGCTGGCACCGGATTTCCTCTCTTCCCTTTTAGACCAGAGGGTCCACGACTTTCCTCATAGTCCTATCATTCTCGAGCGGTCTCTATGTAAACCGTTGTCTATGCAATTCTCAGCAAGATACCCCTACTGCTAATTCCTTCCTCCAGACAGTGGCGTATTTATAGGGGGTGAGACGACAGCCTCCGTATTATTCTACGAAGAACCAAATAAAATTTTCCTTGAAGCCGTTAAGATTTGGTCCAATGTGACCTTGAGCTTAAAAAACCGGAGAGCCCCGCGAACCGATAATGAACCGGCTACAGATCTTTTAGAACCGGCTACGAACCTCATTAAAACCGGTTTCAAAGCTCTTTAGAACCAGCTACGAACCAGCTACGATTTTTTTCGGTTGCCATGTCTTCCAGTAATCCAGATTATGATACAAAAAATATATGCAACAACTCTGGTATCAACAGACCATTGTTTTAATCAAGAGCACTCTATGGCCAATTTCTTTCAAGGTATTTCGTGTGACAGTAGAATGTTTTATTGCCGCCGAATTGTCACATGTCGAGCCCATAAAAAGTGAGTGGCCTCTCTGAAAGACGGTCGCGTGCTGCCACCTTGCCCGAGGACTTGGCGCGCCATGGAGGCAGATAGGACGGAATGGTTCGTTTCAGAGCTTCATTCCGGGAGTGTTAGGGCTGTTAGTGGGTCTAGCTAGGGGTTAAAATGCTCACACCATCAACCACCGCTATTTTTATTTGTCGCTCGATAAGTTATTTTCTTATCAATAACGTTCTCTTACCATTAAATTTATACGCTCCTCTGAGAATCAAAGTTAAAAAATAGGTTCACATTTTCTTACGCTTTGCCAGCCGGAAAAACACCTCTCGGATTTCATTATATGTGACACATATAGGTATTATTTATGATATTATGTTTTCTCTCTACGAAAATGGTGCTGTTATAGCTGCTGACGCTGCTTACGGTAGAAATTACTGAATGAGTGCTGAATCTTCAATAATACCCTTTTTCTCCAACGGGCGTCCGGTAGAGAAGAGTTTCAACATTTTTCCAGGTTTCTATTGCAAACAATTCAGTCGTTATCCTCCTTTCGATAGCCAACCAAATAGATTGCGACGAAGGTTGTGTGAAATGTTCAGAATCTTTCATGCATAAAACTTGTCCTATGTACCTCCGAGCAGAGTTGATTTTTTGAAAGGGCTGAGGGTTGAAAAGTAAGAATATAGAACACGGAAATCTGAAATCTGAAATCTGAAATCTGAAAGAGGATTAAAGAGCTCAGCGAGATTCTGACACAGGATATTAAATACTGTACGTGTGAAACCCATAAGATATAGTTAAGGTGCAATATACGGGGCAAAATCAAGTTACCGCTAAGAGAGATTCCAATTTGCAAACTAACCAAAATAAAATGAAATCACATTCTTATTTAATTGAAGTAGGTACATCTATTTTAATATGAGCATGGCACTCATTTAATTACAAAATTCACCACGGTTGAGATTTGACCGAAATCACAAGAAGCCATACCAGTGAAAGTTGGAGAAAGGATCTTAGATATTGTAGCATGTAGTTTGTAAGGCAACACAAACGCAATGCAAAAGCCCGACAACGGCATCAGCAACAGCATCAACAGTAACAACAGCAGCAGCAGCAGCAGCAACAGCAGCAGCAGCGGCAGAAACTAGGGTGTGAGTAAGAGATTCAATGAGTTTCGTTTCGTTACGCTTAGGTTGCCTCGGGGGCTTCGTCAGAGTACAAAGTGGAATTAGGAGAACACACTCACAAAGGAGTCGCAAATCGTTTGTTGTTTCAGTTTTCGATATTTTTATATCTCAAAGATGTTATTTGAGTATTTTAAAGAAAATATCAAGTAATTACCAGAAATGCGTCAATTGTTAGAGATTAAGTTCAACCAATTAGCAACTAATCAAATTAATTTGCTTGTCAAACGATTAATTACAACTCGCAAGTGATATTAAACTTAATATTTTGTAGTTAGATTTGAATTAAAGTAAAAAAGTAACTTAATTTGTGCCACACCTAGAAATTTAAGAACAGTCATTTGTACACAAAGCATGAGTGGTATCATGCATTTCTGTCAATTTATTTGCCAATCGAATGAAATTGTGTTCTATAATGCTATAAACTGGAGCATCTTATACAAAGAGGCGGTAGCAAAATCAAATGAGCAAATAGAACCTCGTAGAATAATCTTTGATGTCGGCATTATGAGGAATATGTTTGTACAAAAAAGCTTAATTACCACGCTCTACTCACAACAGATTGCCCCCAGCATGTCTGGGCCCAAGTAAACCTCCGTGAACAGAAAACAGTAACCAGAGAACTCGAGCTACCCTCGGTCGGGACTAGAGAGTCACCCCGGGGGTGTTTCAAAAACAGAATTATAATATCTCAGTGTTATTAATGCGAAGCATAGCCATCCCCCGGATATACCTGCGCATTCTGATTTCAAAATGTTTATATATAATTACCATGGCCTTCTGTTCTTCATCTCGGTAGTTTCAACTCTCTAGTTCTGAGACTAGGAGACATTAGCAAATGCGTTTTGTATTCTAGATGTACTAATGAGAAAAAACATTGGGAATCTCTGTGACGAATTTTAAGCCCTGTTAATGTAATTAGGTCACTCGCCAATGGGCAGAAACGAAGTCTATCTTAGGGGTGTTTGGCGATTTTTTTCAGGCATCACAAAGCACAGTATAAATAAATTATCGACGAACACCCGACATTTTTCAGGACCCAATATAATATTAAATGTTGATACCTGAACGCAACCTCCAAAGTAAACTCGACACTTCAACTATTTACAAAATGGAGTCCAGCGAGCTGGGACACGTAACATACGGGTGGTATTATACTGTAACTCATTCTCTATTCAATCTGAACTCATTTACATATGCATTCGACAACTTAAAATATAGTCACTGAATGCAGGCCACAATTACAACTTGGCTCTTCCACTATATTAAAGTGAAGTCCAGTTTGTTTTGCACCTTCAATAATAACTAGAATTATTCTGAACCGGTAGCCGATTTAATGTATATCCGACAACTTTACAACCCTACCCCCTGAACGCAGCCCGCAGAGCAAACTCGGCACCTCCAAAGCGTCGAAATGCTAAAGACTGTGTTCGCAGAAAAGGATAACTATGGGAAAGCATTAAGTTATTTGCAGTCAATTTATGCGCAGCAAGCTGCATGCTAATCTAATCAATCTGAAATTATTTTAATCTAGTAATAATAAAGCAATAAAACAAATGTTAGGTGAAACTTGATTAAATTACGAAAGCTCGTAATAGGCAGTAGATTTTATTATTATGTTTGCAACAACCAACTCCTTCAGCTGAAGGTCCCAGGTTCGGATCCCGGAGTGAAAGACATGTTTGAGTTGGTAGTTGCAAACATAATAATAAACAAGTGTTAGTTTCGGTACAAAAAGAAAGCAAAACAAAAATGCGGATCGCAATGCGAAATGCACAGATGAATTTATGCACAGTACTAAATAACAATTGCCGACCTCTGGCATATAGACATCAGAAGTTTTGTTGGGTAACTCATTCTCCTGGTGCACTCAAGTCTCAAGACCAAATCGATTGCGAAATTTTGAGATTGTTCGTTTCGCCGTGTTCCTCTAAGCATCTACAAGACGAGGCTTAAGATTTCTGTTTAATTTTCCTAACACCATCTTTGAATGAAGTATTGGTTCGGGGAATAATATAAGGTAAGGGTGCGATTGGTGGGTCCTGGATATTCTGTCATACCATCACGAGGCCCACTTTTACAACGGCCCAAGATTCACAAAAGTTAGCAAAATATAGCGAAATTAATTTATCATTAGAATCTACTATATCAACAAGCCCAGAATTTGAGGGATCTTAGCTTATTTTGAAAGCGGAGTAAGAAAATGTGTCCTTGTAACTCAAACTGCAACAAGTTAATAAAAAGCATTAAAGTAATAAGCCAAGTGTCACGATTTCATGTTAAAATATGAAACACATACACGTTTTATAAATACTGCGGCTTCATCCACGTGGTGCCACATTTGGTGCCACATTTGGTGCCACATTTGGTGCCACATTTGGTGCCACATTTGCTAGATAGAAGGTGAACAGTGCAGGAGTATGTAATGCTATATAAATCCATGTGAACTATTAAACAAGACACAAGATTGATTAAAAATCAGGTACGTGCATATCTGAACTTTGCTGGCACGGTGCACTCTTGGATAGGATAAACAAATGTGTAATTATTGGTCAGATTTTGATACTTTGGAAGATATTGACTTTTAATTGAAAAAAAAATCACAAAAATTCGTAATAGTAGATTAAAAGAAACTGTTAAACCGATTTCCATTAATAAAACAAAATAGGTGTAATTTGAGAATACAAAAATGTGCCTGCAAATTTGGTCTTATCGGAGCACCGCTAGAACGCAAACAAATAGACAACCAACAAATAAAAACACAATAAAAAACACGCACGTGACATTATTTTTCAGTAATTGAGATTGAAGAATTCGCTCCGCTCGCTTCGCTTCGCTTGTTACGCTCATCAAGCACTTGAAACTGGCAAGACTTTGAGTGCATATTCTGTGCCAAGGCGAACTTCGCATCCACTTCACGCAAACATAGCCACCCCACCTGGATGGCAATATTGTCAAGTATGGCGAATTTCGCCTACGGCCGTAAATAATCGAAGTAATCTACTTTGATTAGTCGCCTTTGTCTTTGGTAAAACAATGGCAATAGCAATTTCTACTCCTCCACTTCCTCCTCCTCCTCCTCCTCCTCCTCCTCCTCCTCCTCCTCGGTCTCCTCCTCCTCTGCCTCATCCTCCCTCATTGCCGTCGTCGTTGGAGGCGGCGGTGGCGACGACGACGGCGGCGTAGGCATCAATTGCCCACACCACCCCCAGCAACAAGATACAACTGAACTAGGCAACTTGGCCCTCGTTCACTTGAGCTTCCTTATACGCACGGGTTTTTGTTTGACGTCCTCCTGGCTCAGCCTTGCGTGGCTACTTACCTTAATAAGAGATTTACAAATGAAATGTCTGGAAACAGAAAATTGAAAGGTTGAAATTTTGATCGTGCTTTCTAGCAAGAATCTAAATGCTGGCTTTTTAAGATGACAACGGTAACGAGCGACCTACTGTTGTCATACTTCGCTTGAAGTGACAATTATTATAAAATATTTGCGCTGTTGGCTTTTAGCTTTCCCACTTCCCGAAACGTTGAATGAAAAGCCACGAACAGATTTGTCGTTTCACATCTAAGGTCTATGCACCACAACAGCTGTCATTATTTTTTTCGTACGAAAAAATGGCATGAAGGATTTAATTTGCCTATCGAAACTTCAACCTTTTAACTGTTTCCTCTATTCCGTTCTCTGGTTATTGCTGTGTTGGTTCTTGTGTGCGACGCCACTTGACTTCCTTCTGTAATCCACTGAGTGGTCCTTTCCAAATGAGTATGATGTTTGCATTTTTAAGTTGACATGGCGTTTATTTTTTTGCTTTCAGGTTGTGCTTTCGTAAAATTCAGCTCTCACCAAGAAGCCCAAGCAGCTATAAATAGTCTTCACGGGAGTCAAACTATGCCGGTAATTATTAGTTATTTTTCAATAATAGTAGCACATCATGAGTAACGATAGCACACTTATAAATTGATTTCCAGATTCTCACACTACTTTTACCTTAGACTATATAGATACCATTAACGCATTAAAACGCATGATGGACACTAATTTAGGGATAGTTTTATTAATTGGTAGAACAGCATTTCTAAAAAATCTAATTCAATTCAAGAATTCTTAATGTTTCGGAGTTTTGGAGACGCAATATATGAAAAACTAATTTTTGTTTCTTTACAACGGGTGTCTTTGAATACTTTATATATCGTAAAGAATGAAGAATCATAAAATAAGGTCTCATAGTTTTAAGTTGTTTTAGATTTTTACAAGAAAATCCGAAGACTGCTTTCATTAGTGCATTCAGCAGTCTCTGCAATTTCTGAACAATATATTAAAATTAACCGGAGAGCGTGGCATCTCTATCAATAAGAAAAAACCACACGCATTTACTCAACATTTCTTTCGATATCTTGCTGCTGTTTCTGAACAAAATTTCTGAGAGAAACCCCAATTTTTGAAGTGCACTGGACGATCAACAAATTTCACAACGAGCTGAATATTTGTGCATCAAACGTTATTCCTAGGGATAAGCTCCTAGGGATAAGCTCCTAGGGATTCCTTGGGTTATCCCTAGGGATAAGCTCCTAGGGATTCCTTGGGTTATTCCTAGGGATAAGCTCCTAGGGATTC